>VZTL01065047.1:49178-70611 GCA_013400535.1 Scopus umbretta | reverse complement strand
AGGGTGGAGAGGGACCTAGTGACCCTCTGTGTTTTCAGAGCTCTCCGTCTCTCGGCGGAGAAGAATTTCCACCAGGTTTGTTGTTGTTCTTGTATTGCTCTGTTATCTTTAAACTACTGTCCTAGAGGCATTTAAAATATTTGAAACAATATTTATGAATGAAGTAATGTCTCTTCAAGCGCTGGGCTGTATTAAAAGGAAAATAAACCGTCCGCGCTGATTTTAAACAGGAACCTGCATATGAAGCCTACCCTCAAAAATACACGTTTTTCCAAAAGAAAACAGTGCAGGGCTATTTTCTGCATCATTAGGCATGCAAATGGGTGTAGTGAGAACGTGCAGTTCAAACAGATCGTTGCAGCAGTAAATCAGATCTAGAAGCACTGTTATTACTGGGTTTCTTATCATTTGGTTTCACTCGATGCACTTTGTTCCTGGTGATTTCTTCCCGTAGTTGAGAGAGGAGAAACGCGGCACCTTTGATGCGCCCAAGGGAAACGTGCATCTTTCTGAAGAGCAAAATGGGGAAAAGTGAATGAGTTCTTGCTTGCGTTGGTGCTGGGCCATCTCCTTTTAAACCATATGCTGTGTATTTTTGTAAAGTCCGTGCCAGGTTCAATCACCTTCATTCAGTGTTGCAGGATCCTTCTAGAGTTGAACTCGCTGCTTTTTGTATAGTGCTGTATTAATGAGCAGGAATGCACTAGGAACGTATTTTACAAACACAGCTTTCAATTTTCATGTGATTAGGGAGCAAACGCTTCCCATTACACTGAAAATGGGAATATGTCTCTCTTGCACAATGCTTTGCCATAGAGGCTGATTACTAATTACCAGATTTGTTGGCATCGGTTTCATATTTTTGGAGAGCGGTGCTTCATCATTATTGCTTATCGCTGCAATTAAAAAAGCTTTCACAACAGGGGAGGGGTATGCAATGCGTATTTCCCCACTGAAGACTCTTTTGGACCAGACAAGTGCACTACTGCTAAAATCTTTTTCCCAGTGAACTCGGTGGAAGGCTTGGCTGCTGTTGCAGAAGGGCTGGATCTGAGCGCTAGCATTTTAAAATACTGCATGCTGCTTCTGCGTTTGAGTCAGTGTTGTGTAGCTACCAGAATACATTATTTTTTCAAATACCCCAGTGTAACAAGCACATGCTCCATTTTTAAATACCACTTACAAGGAGAGCAAAAGTTCACATGGCTCCATTGCAAGAGAATCAAGCAGAGAAGTGGAGCAACGGCAGGAGCGGAATAATTTAGTAGATGTAGCAGAGGAGAGAAATGTATTTCAGAAAACAATTATTTAACTGGTGGCAAATATTAACCAGAGTGTACCTGACCAAAAATTGAAGAGGTCAGCCACAAGTTTACCGTTTCATTTTGCTGTTTTCGTGCAATTTGTCAGTTTAGAAACCATTAGAGAAACAAGACATAAATATTTTACTATTTCAACATGAAACAGTGATGCCTTAAGACATGAACTCAAACAGTATTAAAAAATAAAACCAAAATACTCAGCCTTTCACCCTGTTCTTGCTTGTGTGCTCCTTTTCTAAGCTACACAGGCAGCATTGGCTCTTCATAGAGAATAACCGGTCTTTACTACCCACATCTACATGTTCTGGGCACAGTCCTGCAGTCTTTACTGTCATGAGTAATTCTTATTAAGGGCTTATCAGAGTGACTAATCGAACCTTGAAATTACCACGTTTTCTTCAGGAAGCAGGATTGGGCCTGCTTACTGTATTTGGTATCGGCTTGGATTAGCAAATCAAATGTTTTCTAGTTGTCACCGGAGAGGTGGTATTTCTGACATGTGTTTCCTGAGGGCTGCAACTGCATTTAGGGAAGGGCTCGTTCAGTGGGGGCTTGTACGGTAGATATATTTCTGTTTTCTAGCATCTAGTGATTTAAACTGAGGCTCAGAATAAAAACACTCCAGTGATTATTTTCTCCCTCATTTTAGTGCACGGTATTGCCAGTCCTTCTGCATGTGAGTAGCCCTGTTTAAACTCAGTGGGTGGACTCGAGAATTAAGAATGATCTTGTAGGGGAAGAGTTTGCAGGATCAGGCATGCATGCACAAAATGCCTGATATTCCTGAGTAACAAGGCAGAATCAGTGGAAAATGAAGGACGAGGAGTCATTTTCTCTCCTGCAATGCAAAGCATATATTTTTAATTGGAAAAGTAAGTTTTCTAAGTCAGAGTGGGCAGGTTTTTCTTCTATTCTGACAGATTTGGTCTCTATATCGTAGTGCAGAGATGACTGATAACCCCCTTCATAAAATTAGAAACCACACCCCCAGACCATCTGGCATATTACTTAAAGAAAAACACTACCCAACATGGAGCTTATCATTGTATTCAAAAAAGAAAATCCAGGCCAGTTTGTCAGAGCCCAGTCCTGCATGTCTGATTCAAAGAGAAATCCCTGTAAAGGCAACACGAAAATTCTCTGTTTGTATCAGAAAACAGGGTCTTATGTTAATTTGCTGTGATAGGGATCCGTAGTCAGCGATGGTGTTTCGTTGGCATGACGGAGAGCAGAGCCTGACCCTATTTAAAACAGAAAGCATGCGTGATTCCGGGAAGTAGGCAGCGGTAGTGTGCAGAGTACAGTTTTACTACTAACAGACTAAATCAGCAAAACGGGGGCATTTCCTATATTCCGCCTGTGAAGTTCGCTTTGGCTTAGCAGCGTGGTTTTTCTCCTAGCGTTTCACCTCTCCCATCTGTCCTGTGGGAGGTAGAGATGGTTTCATCACCTATTGTGTTTGCCTCCCGCTGGGAACAGATTTTCCCCCAGTCATCTCCCTGCGTGGGGAAAGGCAGGGCTGAGTGTGCTGCTTCTCATGGTTTGAGGGCATCAACCACAGGGTCACCTTAGGCCATGTGAATTTAACGGCCTGTGATTAAGAACTAGCAGAGCAGCTTTTGTTAAGTGGAGAAATGTCCTAAGTTAACAGTATGCTTTCATGGAAAAGTGTTAAGATTGCTGCAGAGCTCAATCTATTGGAAAATCTTCTGTTGACTTTGTGGCTTTTGGCGTGGCGCTCAAATTAAGGATGTTACAATGCAATGTGTTAGCTTTCCTTGCACCTCTTCAACACGATGAGGGGCGGGCATCTGCCATGTGTGTCCTGTGTTTTCGCTGAGCCAGATAGAGGCAATACTCCTCCTCCTTTACAGCTGGTTGATCACATCTAGGTAAAGGGGAAAAAGCCTAAACTAAACAGGATCTTGCAGGCAGCTACTTATATTTCCTTTAATAGATCAAAGTTGAAAACTTAATGACATCTATCTCTGCGGTTGGATGTCAGAAGGGCATACTTTGCATCAGCCAGAAAGAAGATCAAACAAACAGATTGACGTTGCCTTGGGCTTTCTGGCTCTAGGACTGGTTTGTAAGACAGACCATTTCGGTTTATTGTACCTTACATTGAATTCCTGAAAAAAGAGATAATGAGAATTTCCTAAGCTGCTGCTGTTGGTACTAGAAGTCTTGGACCTATACTTTTTGGATGGACATCAAGGTGACGTCTAGAAGGGTTTGCGTTAAGACTGCGTGTATGGGAGATTGTACCTCACGCAAATTGTTTGGGTAGGAGATGGCAATGCAGAAGCATAAACTGATAGATACAAAATAACAGTAGTCTTAGGATACTTTCCACATGCTTATTTAGGGAGAAGAGTAATCACATATTGGCAGAATGTCACAGGAACTCTGTGATTTATACGCCGTGACCCAGTGGAAAAATGCCAATTTGACAAAAAAGAACAATTTCAGCTACACTAATGGATTGACCAAGGCTGATTGCAAGAGGTTTTCTACCCATCATTGATATGTTGTCAGTACATAAAAGATTACAGAGAAATTTCTTGATCGGCTGCCATGAAAACATTTTTTTATTATTAAAACTTTAAAAGGGAGCTGCATTAATCTGGCTGCGTGCAGCAACCTCCATCTTCGCTTAGTGACAAGCAGCGTTCGATTTCTAAACTAAGAACCACGTTTCTAAGCTTTCTGCTCTAAGCCTCGTTTTGTGAGGCGCTAAGCACCCATAAATTCCCATTTCCTTTGCTAAGAGCTGAAGCGCCTTATCCTGCAACTTCATGCTCCTAAGTCAGTGCACTGGGGGGAAAAACTGTTGCGAATACTGATGTGATTCGTTTGGGAATCCTTTTGCCGGATTGTAAATTAGGTATCGGGCTTCTTTAAAGTCAAACTAGAGAGTGCCGTTTGTGATTACCGTAGCATCGCTGTTTCAAAGAAATAAAAGAAAGTCTTCTGGCCCCACGTCCAGAGTCAAGTGTGGGTTTCAAAGCTGACTTTCTGATTTTTCAGTCCTGTTCAGGCAGGACTCCTGTTGACTTAAGATTGCTTGAAGTGCAGTGATTTTCCCATTGACTTCACTGGGAAGTGGAATTCCTTCCAAATGCCTGTGGGGATCAGGGGGACACCAAGTGCCTGCAGCATTATAGTGTCTTCTGGCACCAGCTGTGTGCTCCATCATTCCGTTTATTAAAAAAAAAAACCCCACGTCAATGCTGTGTCGATAGAAATAATACAATTTGTGTTGCATAATGCATTGAGGTTTGACTGGAACTTGTTTTGCAGTCTGCTGTGCTAGCTGTGTAGATCTCTTTTTTTTTAACCCCCACAGCAAGACATGAACTTAGGAAATGATATACATGCCTAAGATATGTAGCGAGACAGTGAGATACAGTATGAGCCAGAGGCCTTCTTCACCTTAGAAATCATCTTATAAGCAACACATGCTCCTCGACATGTCATTTTGCTTTATAAACATGATGATAGAATATGGCTAATTGCAGCTGAGTTGAGCAGTTATATATAAGCACATGGCTTAACATATTGGTTAGCTGATCATACCATTCCTTTAGTCTTACCAGTTTCTTTAAACAAGACAGCAAGAAATCAGTCATGTTAGAAGGGAGCAACGCCAGCGTGTTGAATGTGGGATTAGGACCTGTGGCTCAGGCCTGCCGTACAGCTGGCATCATCGACGGTTTCTCTTTTCAGCAAGATGTCTGTGCCCACCAAGCAGTTCGGATTAGAGGCATTAGTTTTGTGTTTAATCTTTTTTAAACACTGTTTGCATGCAGACAGAGATGTTTCTTGCTCTGAGCCTAGCTTGGATCTTACACTGAGCAGAGTTCATGCTGCTTTCTTTTGAGTATCACTTCGTTGCCTCAAATCGAGGGAGAGGTTGTGGCAACTCGAAGCTGCCAGAAGGGAGGTCAGTTTTAAGGTGCTGGGCAGCTGAGCGTTAAGGAAGCGGAAGAGGGCTGGAGGAACATCAGAACGGATGCTTATTTTGCATGACACCATTTGGGGTCAGGTGGATGGCCTGGTGCCATTGGGATGGGGTGCAGGAGATCTGGCTCCGCTCCCCAGCTCGGTCGCAAACTTCCTGTGGGGTCCCAGGCAAGCCGTTTTATTTACCCCACTGATGAGTTTTCTGGAGTATGGGGTAGCATAAAAGCAGGAATAAAATGTTAGTCATTGCTGTGTTACATTACAGGACTGGGACTGCAAAGAAGGCCCACTATCAGCTAATCAGGTTCCAGACTCTCCCGTCAAAATCAATGGGAAACAAGCACTCTGCATAGGAAGTAGGAGCCAACTTATTTGGGTAAATTGAGAGTCTGGATTTCACACTGACTTCTTTCAGACAAGGATCTGTTCAGCTGATTAGGAAAAGAGACAGGACTGGTGGGTGATCCTGGCACTACCTCTCGGACCTCCCATTTCATCTTCTCTTAGCTACCTACGATAACATTTTCCAAAGAGTGAAGATAGACCTTGAGGCACAGAGCTCTTTCTACGGTGCTGAAGATGCCACTGTCTTCATGTCTTCCCAGGCTCTGTGGGTGATCTCACCAGCTGCATGCTCTTTAGGGCAGCATTTCTTGGAGGGAGGAGAAAAGGAGTTGCTTTGTTTGTAGAGCAGACCCTTATGATGCGCGTTACTAATAAAGCTGAGAATAAAACACGTTCCAGAGTCACAGGCAACTGTGGATGCAAAATGAACTGGGAGCAGGGAGCGTGACAGTGCAGAAGACAGAGGAGTGAACGATGTTGGTAGCATTTAGAGAGGGTAGTTGAGCACTGTGTAATAATAACCATTTACATTTTTTGGTGTACATCACAGTTTTCTCTGGAGCCAGCAGTGAAACCTTGAAACTCTCCAGTGATGTTACAGAGGGCACTCCAAGCAGCAGAGTGCTAAAAATCTTCGTTTTGGTGTAGTGGAATCTGTATGTGGTCCTCAGTTTGCTTCTGTCTTCCTGATCCCCTGTTTGCAGATTGTGCTGCTTGTTTTCAGAACCCCACTGCATGGGACATGACCTGGACTGCTTCACTTAACAAAACCAAATAGTTGGAGCAGTTATTTTGTTGTTTTTTATGATAAATTAAATGCCAAGTTTTCCATCTTTGCTTTTTCTCATGGCCCTTTAACCCATGTGGTAGGCTTATTTAGGGAACAAGACAAGCCTGGATGCAGTCCCAGAGCTTGCAGTAGCTTCAGATGCCCCTCCAAAGGTTAGGATACTTCACAGGGGATTTGTTCTGCAACAGAGAGGCTAAAAGGAAACCCATGCTAGTTACTTTTTGCTTTTGATTCTGTCCTGGTACTGCCCTGAAAACCAAGCAAGAGAAAATTCACAGAGGCAGCATTGTTGCTGTTGGGTGTGTAATACCGTATTTTCTACCATAGCCTCATGCCAGAACTTCAAAAAACTTTTTGTAAGAAACATTCCACACGAAATATTACTGTTCTTATTTCTACACCTTTCCAGTAAGAAAAGCTTTATTATGCCTTTCACATAAAAATGCAACTGTTTAACTTTAGATATGTTTTTGTGTCACAGTGTGCACTGTTTGTGGGGGCTTTCAGTAAAATGGATATTAGAATTAAGTTGTGCATGCTTATACATGACATTTAACGTCTGTGTCTTCCCTGCCTTTGCCCTTGCAATTGCATTGACAGACTTACATTAGACTAATTGCAGCAGGATTTGGTCTTACGTTTGTGCATACGTACAGCACAGATATGTATGTATGGAACAGCACCGTAGCAACAATGATGTGAATATCGTAGCCAAGGTTTAATATTTTGTTTCCTGTTTTAGGATATGATGATGTTTCAGAAACAAACTTGAGATCTTATAGTGTTCATTCTGCTAAACATGTGCAAGAGAATCGTCCTGTGCCCATTCGCAGAAAAAGAAGCATTGGTAAGAAACAAGCTATTCGTACTTAGGGAGTAGAAACAGAGGGGGTGCTTTTGGTCAGCCAAGCAGGACATTTCACTGGAAAAATGTGACATGCACAAAGGAAAAAGGCCATTTCTAGTTTCTGCCTTTCTTTTTGCACAAAATGAGCCGTTGCCTGAGAAGCTGTCTTCTGGAGGATGTCCATAGGAGACAGACAAGCACAAATTCTTTACATTCACTTTCTTGTTGCAGCATGTTAGAAAGCTAGACCTTGGTTAGAAAATCCTGCGATATTCAATGTATAATTCATAGTGTGGGGAACAACTACAGCAGTGTGCTTTAAAAAACATCAACAGTTGGTAGAGTTTTCAGTACAGAAGCTCCACAAAAGGAAACAGCTTGACTCTTTATTCAAAAGAAAAAAAACAGTTTATCCAAAAAATTAAAAGCCATTGACTGAAATGCTGGGGCATTGATTTCCATCATTGCGTAGGGCACCAGGCATGTTTGCAGGGGATTTTTTTCTTATTAAGCAATAATGATGGTGATCCAACAAACCCCAAATATAAATTTAAAGAGATGTTAATGAATTTTAGAGTAGGATTTGTACGCAATGCTTGTTCATCTGATTAGGTCTGAGTGTTCTACCGTTCCATTTGACTGTGGAAAAGATCCATGACCTTATCTATAATAGGTAATTCAGAGTCAATATATTTGTACTTCAAGCTATGGTGGCACACAGTAGATAGCACAGCATGCTGTCAGCATGGATTTGCAGTGTGAATTGGCAAGCGCGCTTGTCACATTGAATGCCTCCAGAGAACAGCGGTTCTGAAACAGTCTGCTACACTTGGCACCTTACTCTGCAAGGTGTTGAATGCCTCCCCATAAAAGTCAGTGGGAACTGGATATGCTCAATAACTTGTAGGAGTTGCCAGCTATCTTGCAGTATTGGATCCATTAAGTTTCTTGAGTTCATGGCATTGGGGATTGAGAAGAAGAATTTTCACTTTGTTTAGCTGACTGAAATGCATCTCTTTCAAAACTAAGCCTAGATTTTCATGTTACAGGCACAGGTCAGCCTGAACTTCTTGTACTTCAGAAGTAACTGAAGAAGTGCAGGCAGTATTCCAGTTCCCTGACACATCTAACCCAAAGCTATCACTGCTTCTACTGTAAGGCAAAAAAATCCAAGCTGCCTTCGGAGAACTTACCGTCAAACAAGTTGTCCCTGCAATTGCTGTTATTTTCTGGATCATTTTGAATTGTCAGCTTGACTTCTTAGGCAGTCCCTAGGTTGAGAACGATACATGGTTTGGATTTTTCGTGGCAGCATCATGCAGCAGCACAGAGCTACTCTTTCTGATCCTCATGTGGCTGAAACGGTTGTCTACAAGCTCACCTTACCTGAGCCCAGCAGGATATGGGTTTAGCTGAAAATGGCACTGCAGGTTCTTCAGTCATGGTACTCTTGTGGTTTTGCCTCATTCAAAAAAGAACAAATTAAATGAAAGCCAGCATGTACAAAGCTTTGATAACTTCATTTAAAAAAATGGCAGTTGCCCTTTGGGATGGCAGATGGACCAGACTCCCTGATGAGGGGATGTTAAGGTTTTCGAAGTGGAAACCCAAGACTCAGAAGTTTCAAGCTGGCACAGGTTGTTTCCCAGCTCAGCCAGTTTGGGTGTGATATAAATATCCTCAATGCAACTTCTGTGGTGCTATTTGCCAGGTGTTGCATGTTTGTGTGACAATATGTGTGTGCAATGATGGCCCCAATATTGTAAAATGACAGCTGCTGTTACACAGTGGCTATGAGGCTGGATTAGAGGATCACCTAATCTGGAGAAGCCCCTGGCTTGCTGTCACTTCTGAAGAGCCAGAATTGTCTTATCTAACGGTATGGGCTCTGAGCTATGTTGGGAGCCAGGCCATTGTAAACCCTCATTTTAGGGCTGGGCTTTTGGGAGTGAGTCAAGCTTCTCTCTAGGCTAGCACGCACAGTTTAGTGGTAGGCAAGCAGTACTCAGCACTGACTTGTCAGTAAGCAACGGGAACCGAGAACATCATCTCAACCCGCCAGCTAAGGGTGCCACTCATAAATCGATGGTGTAAAGTATCTGGGTGCTCTGAGGTGAGAGCAGCTGCTCACCTGGAAGTGTGAATTTCTTGTGTTCGCAGAGGAAGCCATCCCGGCTGTCTGCAAAACACGGACGGTTATATACGAGATACCTCGGAGTCAGATTGATCCCACCTCTGCCAACTTCCTGATATGGCCACCCTGCGTGGAGGTGAAACGTTGCACTGGCTGTTGCAACACCAGCAGCGTGAAATGCCAGCCATCGCGGATACATCACAGAAGTGTCAAGGTGAGCAAATGGTGGCTGCAGAGCTCTAAGAGGGTCCTCTTAAGTCTAAAACTCCAGGTATTCTTGTGGCTGTATGACCTGGTTCTTTATTATCCATCCTCATAGCCGGAGGATCAGATACAATGCTCCTCTCCATTTTGAGTGAGCAGATGGTCTTTTCAAGTTACATGATCAGTGGAAAATCTTGGGTTTGGATTTGATTTTCACAGGATTCCCTTTAGGTTTTTCTTCTTTTGTAACGAAAATAAAGTTGATTGTGTCTTTCCCATGATCTTGCACAGTACAAATCTTAAAGTTAAGAAGATAAAATGACTCAAGGGGCATTGGACTTAAAAAAATAAATAAATCACAGTATGGAATGCTGTTTTCTTAATTAAATATTATGCAGCCTAAATAGGGCTTTTATATTTGACAACATAACACTTTTGATCTGAAAAAATGTGTTTCGAATTATCTTACCCCAGGGATAGAAGACTCAACGGCTTCATGCTGTATTTACTCATTAGACAAAATCCCTGTTGCAATTTTCCAGTAAATATTACGTGAAATATTTCTTATGTTCATTCAGCTTCACTGTGTTCTAATTTTTATCAGTATTTAAACAAGTAGTGTTGATTTACATTTGCATGTAGGAGATTAGACTTACACTTAGCATTTATATTATTAAGACTCTGGGTTCTTGTTGCCCTGAGTATCGTAAGAGCAGAATTAAAAAAACCCCCAAAATTCTTGAACATAAAATCGCCCAGCACAACATACTGGTCACTGTACTTGCAATGGATTTCTTACTGAGAAAGGTTCCACTAACCCACATAGCACTGTACGTCCTCAACACAAAATACGGCATCTAAGCCAGTTCATCGTTTTTCATACACGCAGGCACACATATGAGCAGGATTTCTTTTTCTTTCCTGTTTCTGAACATCTGAAAAATGTTTTCTCACACAAATAAGCTGGAGAAACATCTGAACAGATTTCCTCAATCTTTCAGAAAATAATTATAGTTTACACGTGCTTGCTGCCCTTCCTTTGGGGGATACACTTTGCAGAAACAATTAAAAATGAGGAAAAAATTGAGATCAATAATTATTTGAGGGCTGAGAACAAACCAGGAAAGTTGGAGCGCTACAATTCTAAGCCATTCAGATAGCAGCAAAGTGCCTCAGGGTTATAATATCTAGTACTGTTGCCTTTGGGTTTGATACAGCTTCCAGTTCATTTTGTGTAGCAACTAAAACGTACAAAGCAGCTGGAGACACCCAGCGAAGAGCTCAGACGTGTATTGTGAACTTGCTGTTGGTACTTGTGTCTAACATTACAACCCTGTGCTTGTTTCCTACCCCTGCAGTGATGGGGAAGATGATAGATAGAGAGAGAGGTTTGGCTGTCGAAGTCCCCTGCTGCAGGGGACACTGAGGGTTCCCTAGAAGCTGCAAACTCCACTGCTGGCAGCGGCTTTGCAGGATGTCATTGCTGGGGCCACCATGTTGCAGAAATCTTAGTTTCTCATTCAGTCCGCTGATACGGTTTTAGTGCTTTTAGATTCACATTCATTTTAGTAGGGTGCAAGCTAAAAGTAGGCTGAGCCGAGCAGCTGCTTTTGTGGCTGTGTAAATATATTGCCACCAGCAATATCAATATACGTCAGCCAGCTTTGAAGGACTTTTTTTTTTTTTCCAAGCTCCAAGACTGCTCCAAACAGTCATTAAGTAGAAGGGAAAAAAAGGACAAGAGGTCAAGCAGGAACAGGATGTTCATTGTAAAGGTTGTAGGCTGACCCCACTGTCACACCAGAAATCTCTGAACAGAATCCATATTTATGCCCTCCAGAGTCGGATCCTCTTGTAGCTTTGATATAATTGATGGTTTTATGAGCCTTTTGCCAATCCTGCGTTCAGAGCTGAATGTCTGCTCATGCCATTAAGTAGCTGGCCCAGAGTGAGGGTCGCTGGAAAGGTAGGGGGAGCGGTTTTGGAGAGCCTTCTCAGCTGTTCCTGCAGTGCGGTTGGAAAGCCGTCTTGTGTTTTCCCCTGATGTCAGACTGCATAAAAGCCCTCTTTTGATTAAACACTGAAAAGGCTTTCCCCACTTCCTCTTCATTGACAAGGTAGTGAGATCATAGCTGGCCCATTCACACTAGAAAAATGTTCACCCAGAAAGGTCAGCAAGTGGGTTTGCATCATCCAACAGGCGAAAGCAAAGGGTATGTTCTTTGTCTCACTGAGGGCCACTGTAGTCAAGGTTAAAAGACAGCCGTGGCAGTGTGGGAGGAGCAGCGGAGGTGCTTGTATTGGGGCATTCCTTTCTTGGGAGCATGATTCAAAGGCTGGAGGGTTCGAGGACGTCCTTACTTTGCCTTCACTGCACCTTGGTCAGTGATGTACCATTAATGGACTTGTGGAATTGGAGCTGTAAGGAAGCTCCAAGCCAGGAGTGTTGGTTGCACAGCTTCCCTGAAACAGGTCCTCTAAGGTTTCCCTTTCATGGGCTGGTGAAAGGTAGGTTTGCCCTGCACAGTAACAGAGTGAGCCCATGAGAGGACAGCCTCCTGGTCCTAAAGACATCCCTATTCAGCAAGCTGTACCTGTACAGCACTGCAAAAATCAAACTGAAATAAAGCAGCTGGTTGGGAGTTGCTCTTTGATAGGAAGGGAGGAATTGCATTTCTCTCCTGCTAGAGAAATGGTGACAAGGATTGGTTATTGGTGTCTATTACAGATACATTTCCTCCCTTGTCTGCAAAAGCATTTTAGTAATATCTGCAGATCCTGTTGCTTCTGCACAGCAAGATCAAGTATTTACCAAGTACCAGACCATAATTTATTTGGGGGGTTTCTGAACTAACTGAGTCTTCCCAAGAGGTTTCTCGTAACGTTGAGCATGACATTCTTTGTGTATTTGGTCACGGTGGCAAAAAACAGTTAATGTTATAGAGAAATCCTGCCTATACTGCTAATTTTGAATAGCCAGGCTGAGTATTACAGTTGTTTGCAGCAATGCTCATTTCCAGGCTAAGAAATAAAAGCTAAATCAGTCCATCTACTTCAGCGTAGCCTTCTGCTTGGCCTTGAGCCATAGCCATACCAGCTTTAGCCATTTCTGAATATTCAATGATGAGCTGATTTGGGGAAATTTAACCTAGTATATTCTTAAATTAATATGAGGGAAAGATGCAGAGAAAAGGAGCTGGAAAGGAACACAGGAGCAGCTCCTCAGCTGTCATCTGGGGGTTGTTCAGAGAGGTTTCAAAGAGAGATGGAAAAAAATGCAGGAATTCAAACCGAGTTGTTCAGCAGAACTACCCAGCCTCTGAAGAGGTTAAAAAGGCCTTGCAGATCAAGTTGCATGTGTAGGTAAACTGGCTGGTATATCATGTTTGCAGGTTTAAGAACATTTTTCTTCAGTGCCTGTTTCTATCACTAGGATAAACAGCACTTTGATTTTAGCTGTGGCTTAACTGGAGATTACTGCCAGCACTTGGTGGGACCTGCAGGCAGGACCAGCTGACAGGTATCAAAGGCCAATTTTAAGAATGGGAGAAACAAGGAAAACACTGATACAGGTGAAGACAAGATGGAAAATCAGAAAGAGGTGCCCTCAGAGCGTGAGAGGAACCCCGCCATCACAAGTTCCCTGACAGAGGGCAAGGCTTGGCTGCTCCCGCTTGCAGAGAGAAGAGGTAGAGACCCCCCGCACCCGCCATCCCCCCCGCCAGGGCCGCGTGGCGGGTTTGTTGCAGCAGCCTCCAGTTCTGCCCCCGGACCCTTCCTCCAGCCGTGCCCTCGCTGAGGCATCGCCAAACTGCCCTCTGAGGCGGCTCCCCCCATGGGTTCTCCCTACGGCCCCTCGCCCCGACGCCTTCCCAGCGTGCCCCGTGGCCGCCGCAGCTTCCCGCACCGCGGGAACTGTGTTTCCCAGCGTGTCGCGCTGCTGTGAGGGGGCTTCCCGCCGCCCCGGGGCCTGGCCCGGCCGCAGACCCCTCCACCTAGGGCTGTGAGGGGGCTTCTCCCTGTCCCAGGCACTGGCAGGTCCCCTCCATGTCCTGGAGCCGTGGCAGGGCCGCGTCGCCTTGTGCGCTACCAGGACGGTGCACCCCTGGGCCTTGCTTCCCCGCAGGAAAAGCTCTCCCTACCCCACCCTAAGTAAGCGTGCACAAGGCTTTTCCCGGTTAGGTATTTTGCCTGAGGAGTGCCCTGTAAATATCTTTAATGGGTATTTTAGGATGGGTGCCTGCCAGGCTCTGAGGCGGCTGGCCTCCCCACCGCTTCCCACCGTGTCTGCGCTGGGGAGGCACGCGCAGCTGCTGCCGTGTGTCCTGCGAGGCACCGCGTCAGTCCTGCTGTCCTGTCCCCAGAGCGGCGGCTCCGGTCCTGCGAAATGCTCGGTGGCTTGCCAGGCCCTGCAGGATCCCTGATCCCTGCTCCGTCCTGGTGCCTTTATGCCCTGTTGCCTGATGTCTTCCTCACAGACCTGAGGGCTGTAAAGATCACAGTTGCAAGGTGAAGGTAGGTTTGCCTTCCATCGCATCAGCACGCACTTACTTTAATATGGAAGAAATAGATGCTTCCAAAAAGCATCCTCATTCAGTTATTTTTTGGCTTTATTTCCCATCCTGTATTCAGCTATCGGTCACGTGAGTGTTGCTGTTTTGAGGGATTTTCTGTGCTGCGACTTCTCTTGCAAGTTGCTGCCTATGATAAATTTTGGCTTTGTGCTAGAGGTGTTTTGGACACTTCTGCTTACAGTCTTGTTTTTTTCCTGCTGTTACTCCCCAATTTCATCTCTCCCAGAGAAGCTCTAGAAAAGGTGTTCCCATCGTGTTTCCATTGTTTCACGTATTTTTATTGGACTTTATTTTCATTTTTACTTAGCCACCACACCGTACTGCAGGGTAGTACCTAGAGTCTACAGTGATACAAGTCTGGTGCCACTGATAATACACCATTTAACTAAGCTAGTCAGTTATTTCTCTGTCTTTCTCTTAAAGCATTTTTATATAGTGATACTTTGTGGTTTTGGAGGATTTGGGGTTGTCATGGGTTTTAGTTTTGTTGCGTTGGAGACAAGTAAAATAAGCTGATGTTGGTTTGTTGAGGATTGACCATCTCAAAGCATTTGGTAATGCACTTGAGAGTAACTGTACAAGATAAACACCAGGGAGAAAAACACAAAGAAGTAAAAAGCTGCTAACACAAGGCCAAATTCCATGCTGTGAGCATAGCTATCCCTGTTTACACCCACTGAAAATCTGACCTGCAACCCATATCATCGTAGATTAGCATTAATTACAGATCCTGCGTGGCAGCAGGTATTGACAGATGACACAAGTATAGCAATTTGTCTGGTCTGTGCTGATTCAGTTTGAATATTTGCAACATCTTACAAAACGACATTCCTTTAACTTGTGTAGCATGAAGTAGGGCAGTGGAATGTAGGCTGGATTGTATTTTAACTACAGTACAGTAAAGAACAGCTTTAAATTGCTGCATAAATTCATTATGGTCCTATTCTTCAAAGTATTATCTTTTTTGATTTTTTTACTGTTGTTTAATACCAAATAGCCACAGGAACTGCATATATCGTTCAGTTTGGAAAACAAAGCAAAACAAGGACAGACTTTAAAAAGCTTGATTACAGTTTATTTTTGTTGCGTGTAATTTTCAGTCAGGCTGGTTTATTCTAACAGCTGTATTAAGCATGGCAGATCTGAAAGCTGTTTCATGATTGCTGGGCCTCTTTGTCTCTGATGATGGAGGTGTCTTAATTACTGTTTGTTTTTGTAAATTTTAAGGATTAGTCATCCTTTGATGCCAGATGACTCAGTTGTACCATACGTTTTCAAATCTTTGCATTCAAAGCTTGATGGAGTTGGGTTCTGATAGGAGATTTTGAACCACGCTGCTTCGACCCATAGTTAGTCTTTCCGCAACAGCCTTCTTGCATGTCACGACCAGTTCTTAGTCTGTTTATATGGAGATCTGACAGTTTTGGAAGATACCTTTTAATCTGGACACTTTAGTTATTGCATCTGTGTCTCTGCAACTTTTGTTTGCTGGGTAAATGAAAGTCGTCTCCACATCCTGTTGACAGAAGAGGCGGTGACCAGAATGTGGATCTGAACTGGCCCCATGAAAACAGTGGCGGATCTCCCAATGGCTTTAATAAGGCCAGGACTTTGCTCTAGCTTCTGTCACTGTCATTCAGAGGTCCTTGGTAGTTTTTGTCCATAGAGCTAGAAGAGTGTTTCTGGAAACTGGGAATGTCATGTTTTTTTCCATCCACCACTCTTATTTTGTGACACTGTTGTTCCACTTTTGGGAGGGCAAGGGAATGATTTTCATCGTGTGAAGATTGATTTGGAGCATTAAATCCACACCAAACACACAAGTAAACCATTACCAGGAGAGTCTAGTGTAACTGTGGATGCTTTATTTGGTAGTAACCGCAGCATTTAGTCGGGTCAGACTTTATGGCTTTGTCATGTAACTTTTGCAGAGACAACCAGCCTCTCTCGCTCTTCTACTCCCTCGTCTGTCATATTTATAAGGCATACCTGTACTGTGTAGTCTTCTTGTTTGCTGGGACAGCCACGTTGCAGCCCCCTTATGTCAAATGGTAGATAAATCCTTAGTAGGACTGGGAAGCCACAATTTTGTTTCAGCGATTTCCATTTCAAGCAAGTGATTACCGCCTATTCATGCAGTGTTTTAACACAATTGTAAGCTAAACATTGGACCCCTTACACACTGTCTAGCACTCTCTTTGCCCACATTATGCCTTATTCACTTGCACGGCCATGACCCTCATGCCTGTTACACTTAGCACAAGCCTGTGCCCAGCATCCCACAACCCATTTCAGCACCCCAGCATGGTAGTGTTCCTGCCCCCCGCACTGTTCCTCCTCTCCTGACTGCTGGCACCAAGTTGGTTAGGATGTCCTCATGTTCGGTATCCCACCCACCCCAACATCCTTCTCTTCCCCATTGGTTTCCTTCAAATGTGAGACCTGTGTGTAGCCAGAGCTTCTCCAGCATGCTTCTTCCTCCAACCTCACCTTGCCCTCCAGACTTAAGGTTGCCAGTGCTTTGGCCCAAAGTGGAGCAGTGCAGTTGGAAGCAGTTGGATGGACTGGAGAGAAATAGCGTACCTATCAGCTATCCACAATAAAGCCAAAGACTGGATCCGTTTGCTAGTGGTAGTTCCTTTGGACCTAAAAGCAGTGCACAGCAAGTCCTATAAACAAGTCCCAGGTCATTGCAAGAAGTGAGTAGGATTGAGAATGCTGCTTTCTAAGCTGATATTCAGATCCTGGTTCTGTAAAGAGTTGGGCACTTTAATTTCAGAGCGCTCTGGAGACATCAATTTGTAAATTATAAAGTGTATTACAAACCAACCTAATGCCTTCACTATTAGCCTTCAGCTTAAGAGCAGTGGTCAGCGTGTACAGAAGGTCATCCTAAAAGTGGCAGTCTACAAGAACAACTACTGGTTTGAATCCGTATAGAAGTTTATTGTGATATATGAGAAAACTGAGTTGCTTAAAACTTCAAACAAAAATGAATGGGAAATTGTTTTATCTCTTGGGGGAAAAGAAAATGGTTTCAAACTGCTGAACTTGAATAAACAAATGGTCTGTGCAATAAATAGTTACATGATGCACAATTAAGATAAAAGGTGATTAGTATGCTAACATTTTATATGGGTTTGGCTACATTAAAAAATAGAGGTATATAGTTATCTGTCTTCAGTGCTGAACTATAACTATGTTAATGTGTCTCAGTACATACTTCATTGTATTTTATAGGTGGCAAAAGTGGAATACGTTAGAAAAAAGCCAAAATTAAAAGAAGTTCTGGTGAGATTAGAAGAGCATATGGAATGCACCTGTACATCATCAAATACTAATTCAGATTATAGAGAAGAAGAAACTGGTATGTTTTCCTTTTTTTTTTGTCTTTTTTTGCATTAATGCTGATTTCATATGGACCTCATTTTTATATTAGTAAAGAATGTAAAGCAAACTTTGCTTCCAGTGGACTCAGTAGAGAAGCTCCCAGCTACTTCTTTGTGTGTTGAAGATGCGAAATTAGGGACAGTTTGTGCTGGATAAAGAGTTTGCATTTGAAGTTTAAAGTGTATCAATTCTCATTAGGTTAGCCTTTTAATAAATGTAAATGCCCAATAGTATTCAGGTCTTGCTTAACTAAGTTAAAGGTTGTTATGTTGCAGCTTATTGGTGAACTCTGTTGCCTAATTTCTTTAGAGTTTGTGAAGACAGGGCTAAGGCTGAAATTTACTTGACCTTGGGGAAAATATTAATGAAACAAATGTAAAACACTTAGGAATAAATTCAATATTCAGGAGTAAGGAGATTTGAAACAACATTGCCAGTTCCTGTTGTTTTCTCAATTATATAGTCAAGAATTTGCCAGTCGTCACATTAAATGTAAGTTTGCCTTATCAAGCCAACATTTAAGTTACTGTGGGGAAAGATTTATGCAGAAAAATATTTACATTCAGTGTAACTTTCATAAAGCCACCTAAAATCATTAGCTCAAGATCCTCTTACTAGGGTGCCATCAATGCAGAGCTTGACACGTATTCAGGAAACCCACTACAGTAGAAGGGACACCTCCCTTTCTCCTGATTTTGGTTGAAGGCAGCCTCAAAAGTTTTCTTTCCCAGCTGCCAGGAATTTAGGGGTGCACTAGACACAGGCCCAAAATTAGAGTCAGTGAAGAGCAGCTAAATACAGGAGGAAAGCTGCCTAAGGGTGATGGATTTTGTAGGTGGCTGAGTAAGGAAGGGTTTTCTGTACTGTCTCCATCCAGCATGGAGACATAAATCTGGTCTAAGCGAGTGTAAACTTCAGTTGCTATGTACAGAGCAGAAGAATTGGAATTTGTATAAAAGCAAAGGTAGGCCTCTTCTGTGATTTTATTGAACGTCAATTCATAATCTGAGCTGAAGTGTTTCAGCTGAAACCAGGTTGAGTTATGAGTAGACAAAACCACATTTAAATGGTTATTTTTATGTGTGTATGGTTTGATTTTTTTCTATGTCTTCTATTTGGGAAAAAAGTTTCATTAGATCAATTTCAGTTTTCCAAAATGTCTTTAATTGCCAAGGACTAAGCAGTTAAGATTTTAAGATGAACACTTTTCTTTTTGGTGTATGTGAAAAACGGGGTAAAATTGTCATGGAGGAATATAGATTTCTAGGATTTAATTACTGAGAGGAACAAAACTTGCACCAGCAAGTGGATGATGAGCTGAAAATAGCTTAACTACAGAGCTGAAAGCAAATGTTGAATACTGCATGGTAACAGTAATTATAGATGGATCTTGGAAATGACGTATGCAATGCCAACTTCGTTTATTATTTCTTTACTTTTGTGTAATTACTCTGTAAACAGAATGTCGAATCAGGTGTTACAAAGTTATTACTTTAATGCAAAGGATAATGAGATTTCTTTGAAATGTAAACGGTTTGAGCATTTATTACTTCAGTGTTCAACGAAATGCATTACCTTAGGGCTTTTTACCAGCCCTGCCCTTATGTTAACAGGAAGGCCTAGGGAATCAGGTAAAAAACGGAAACGAAAAAAGTTAAAACCAACATAAAAACTACTGGAGCTATTTGATATTCAGGTAGGACCTATACGCTGAACACCCTAATAGCACAAGTACTGGAAAACTTAATCAAATATCATCACTTCAACTTAATCACTGTTCAAAATCTTGACACTTGCTACCTCAAGGCTGCAAAGAGATTAGATTTGATTGGCTTTGATAATTCTACCTGCTGGTATTTTTCCTTTAAGCTCCACATCACCATCAGCATCTTACATTCTTAAGCTATTTCCTTTTCTTGCCTTTTTTGTTTCTTTTTTTTGGAGGGTGCTAATACTTCAGCTTCTGAAATCTCAAGTTCCATTGCCTCTGCTTTTGTTTCATTATTATTGGTTTCTGAGGTGAAAGCATCATATAATAATGCATGAATGAGTTGCCAGGTTACAAATTCTTGTGTTCCTAGTCATTGGCTGTAAAACATTGAGTGTACATACACCAAATACTATTATATGCATGACCATCAAACCCATGTTTTGGCATGAACTGGGGTTGATGGTACATGCACCTGAGACAGTCTGATAATCTGCCTACCTGACAAGGAAGATGCGTAGGAATGCCATGTTTTTGTGTTGCGGAGCCCTGTGTTACTTACACCAGAAAATTAAGATATTTTTTTTTTTGGTCTCTTCAGTCTCAGTAGGATGATGACAGTCATCAAAATTCATGAGGTTTTCAGTGTAGTGAAAAACTAACACCCTCTCAATGCAAAAATGACTGAAATCCTTTGGCCAACATATTAGCAGTGTATGATGATGGCGATACACATTCCAAATTAAATATGGAATTTCCATTTCTTAATGACTTGAAATTATGTAAACTGCAGCACTTGCAATTGATTCTAGTATTTGAAGTGGGAATGATTTGGATTTTGCAGTGTGTGTGCCTGCGCCTGGATGATGGTGAAATTAATTTCAAGCACCTATTTTTGCGCATAAACTCCCAACAGCCGTTTTGATTTATACTGATGTATCATTTCTAAAGAATGCTAAACTTGATATCCTGTTTCAGATTAACAGGTATTTATTGGGAGTAGTATGATAGAAGCAAAGATTTTCTAAAATTCAACTTTAAAAGCGAGCATGTAAACTCAATCAAAACAGCATTTAGAACTTCTTGTCCCAGGTTAGTGACTCTTCATGCAGAACAGGTTTTTTGTTTTTTTCTTTCTTTTTTTTTTTTTTAAAGTCATCTACTTAGAGGGTAGGACCTTTGATTCTAATCATAGAGTTATTGTATCTTTTTTCTCTCCTGCAGATGTAAGGTGAAAATAAGCTAGAAAAAAAACTTCTCTCTGGGACATGGATGTACATGGTTTGTTACATTCCTGAACCTACTATGTATGGTGCTTATTGACTGTATACTTTATTTGTTCTCCTGTGTGAAAAAACTGGCTCAAAAGAACACTTAATGAGAACAAAGAGACAATGTACATTTGTTTAATGTGACATCAAAGCAAGTATTGTAGCACTCTGTGAAACAATAGGAAGCTTCCCTGTCCAAAAAAAGAAAAAAAATGAAAGAAAGAAAAACAGAAAAGAAAAAAAGACAGTTGAATGAATGGAGGATACCAAAAGTACTCAAAAACATGACAAAAATCTAAGTGAATAGTGGATTTCTGTCAGAGCAGTCAACGGTGCTTTACGTCAAGAAATGTGCCTGCGTTCTTGATGAAGATGGATGGACACTGATGGACTTCAGGCACAAAAAAGCAGGAATGTATGAAATGATCAAATGCCACGCAAACACTATAGAACAATACATCCTTGCTTGGTGGTGTTTTAAAAGTCTATACAAAAAAAACCTTCTGGGGAGCCTTAAGTGGATTTTTTTTTTTTTTTTACACCATAAAGTGATTATTAAGTTTTCTTTTTACTCTTTGCCTAGCTTTTTATTATCTCTTGGACTACATTTGCCAATAACACATATAAAAGACTGGCATAACAGTAAGCAGAACACAAAACATTATGGTATTTCTCCTAGTGGGATGCAAACTAATGAGATGTATTAAAATAAAAATGGTATACCTATGCATAATTTTCTAGACATTTCTTGGTTTATGTTCCTCGACCTCCCCCGTAATTTAAGGCATTACATAAAAAGAAAAAAAGAGAAAAAAAGAGAGATGTGCGTAAACAAATCATAGGATATCCATGCAAAAATCCTTTTTTTTTTTTCCTTTAAGA
>VZTL01065047.1:14117-49138 GCA_013400535.1 Scopus umbretta | reverse complement strand
TATGCCAGTTGCCTACTAGTGATATTGTGTTAGCAATTGTCATTCTTATCAGTATACAGATACTTTTATTTCACATGTTGGAGCTGTGTGAAATGTACAAATTCTTGTATCTGCATTGTACAATGTCATGGTGGCATGGGAACTACCTTGCTGCAAATATTTGAACAAAACCTAAAATTCTTTATTTTTGGTAAAATGTTATGCTTTATGTGTATTCAACAGAAATATGTGTTTTTGTAAAGGTGAAGTTTGTATTTTTATCTAAAAATTAACAGTTTTATATACCTGAGAAAGCCTGCTATGTTTTCTTGAACCAAAAAAAAAAAAAAAAAGCAAAAAAAAAAGCATTTTGTGGTCATATTTTTGTAGTAGAATAGCCCAAATAACATCAAAATCTATTTTGACTATAGCAGGGCAGATAAAATACTCTGGCATCAGCTCCTGTGTTTTCAAAGTGCCAAAGGATTAAATGTTCAGTTCCCCACAGATTGCAGTGGGAGCCACATCGCTAAATCCTTCTGTACCGCTTTGGAAATTTAGGTCTGTGCCAGGTATGACATGGCTACTCACTTGGCCAAAATCAGTGCCCCACCCCAGTAGTTTGGATTATGTATCCTTTGTTTTAGTTGGATTATCACATTGGATATGTAAAATTAACTACTGGGTTCTTTTATTTATGAAACATCTGCAAAGAGATGTAAGAGTTTTCTTAGTTTGGAATGACAAAAAAGTTTGTCTTGAAGACAGTGTTTCCACTCAAATAAAAAATCTCTTCAAATGTGAACGAACTGCAGAACCTTAAAACAACAAGAGAGAGAGAGATTTTTAACCTTTCCATTTCTTTAAATATAGTTCAAACATTCCCCTTCTGTTCCTGTAGCTATGTCCAATTTCAACCAAACAAAGCAATGTTAGCTAACAGGCGTTATTGGCTTCAGATGCTAATGCAGAGATAGAGTTAGTCACCGTTCTATTTTGTGATCATTTTCCCAGTGTATTTGTTGAGCACCAAAACTGGAAATACATTTAACTAAGATTGTCTGTGCTTGTTTTCCACTAAGTGTACTGTTCACAATGTTATGCACATGAATGTATGTGTCTGCGTTTAAAAAAGTGTATAAAATGTAATTTATATATTTATGTTTCAGTGGGATGCCAATAATGTTGCTCCGTTCCTTTTTTGTCTAAAAGATATCTAATGAGAAAAAAACATATATCCATTAAAATCATGTAGATGAAAAGCATTATGTGACCCACTCAGACACTGTGCAGGTATGAAAGGATGTCAAAGTCACTTAAGTGGAATAATTTGCAAAACAACTTTTTGAGAGTCCTGTGGTTGCACTGGCATAAGAAGGTTGCATTCAGATCTGTGGGCCAGCTTCCCTGGAGTAACTCCATTGAGTACAGTGGGAGCTCTGCTTATTTACATCACGAGTGAGTCTGGCCCTCTATTAAAGTCTGGGGGAAAAAAGCAAACTGAGACGCATGCGTTTTATTGGTGCCAGCAAATAAATGCATTATGCCAAATTCAGAAAACCGGGAGAGAATGAAGACTGAATGGAGTCTTTTCCAGTAGTTGTTTGTTTGAGACTTGTAGTCTCGAGTTGATTTTGTTACCAGGAATGAAACGCACATGAGTCTTTGTTCTCAAGCACAGTGCTTATACGGCATGCAGCGGAAAACACAAAAATCTCAGGGCTATATTCTCAGCTAGTACAAATTGGCAAATGTTTTTGACTTCAGCCGCCCCTAAGCTAATTTACATCAGATGAGGATCCAGTCCATGGTTTTTAAAATGCGAGGAATAGTGTCATGACTTATGCGTCATTTACTGTAGTCCAGCTGAGGTGTTACCCCCCAGCCTTTCGAACATTACAGGCTATGGTATTAGTCCTTCTTCTTCAAGGTGGCAGATACAACCAGAAGGAACAGTAACATTAAAGGTTGTGACACAGGAGACATTAATTCAAAGTTAAGTTGGACATTTCAAAGGCCATATCCTCAGCTGGTGTAAATCACCATCACTCCGTTGCCTGCAATGGAGCTGTACCAGCTTACACCACTTGAGGGGCTGGTCCCTCATTCTTGCTCATCCCTTTCACTACTCGATCCTGCAGGGATCTCAGACTGTCGTGTACTGTTAATGTAATCCTGTGTTCTCTAATACTTAAGCACAATAAGTGAATATAAGAATGAGTGTCAGACTTAACTTTGAATGTCCAAGCTCTGAAATGGTTTGTTTCACCATTGTGGCTGTAAATTAAACAGTTCTCTGTGCATTTGTGAATGCCGTGTCATATCTTCTTCCGCTGTCTACTGGAGGTGGACTCCATCTGGACTTTTAAAGCGCAACATTTGGAGTGTTACAGGGAAGGGTGTGAGCAATTGGAGGTGCAAGATATCTGATTGACATCTCTGTTATTTATGGGGTGGAGGGCTAGTAGGGGGCTTAATGAAGGAGTTGAAGATGATAGTTGTAAGTCACGTTTCTATGCAATCCTTTTAACACCTTGTCGTTTTTGTCCTTGCACATAGTAGATAGAGATTTGGGGGTAAAACATTTTTCTGTTTTACATTCTGCAGTCACTTCCTCTGTCCAGAGATTCAGAAGTTGTTGGTCTGATTTCATCCTTTTTGAGGTCTTTTCTGGTCAGAAAGTATATGTGTAGTGGACTGCCCGAAAAGAATCTCAGTTTTATAATATGGTGCATGATCGTTGCTTCTCTAGTCAATTCATTACATTTAATTCTGTGCTTCATCTTTCCAGAGCTGCCCTTCAGTTGCTTTTGTTGAGTGAAATCAAGGATTACGTGCCAGTTTGCTTTCCTTTTCTCCTGTCCTCCATCCTGCTTGGCATCTGCTTTATTAGGCAGTGCACGGTGACTACAGGCAGTTGCTCCTCTCCAGCCCTGGAGGTTCCTAGGCAGCTCCAGCACTTCTGTGTCTTTGAGCTTAGGCTTTTTACTCTGCTTGGAACAGCATCTCATGCATCTCCTCCCTCCAGCGGGCTTCAGCATTCCAGCTATGAGGTTCTTTTGGCTGTCCTCCTCAGGTCCATGTTGCCTTTCTGTGGTCTACGTTCCAGCTATTCTCTGCCCAACTTTCCCATCCCTCTGCTTCTGTCTCTCAAAAATGATTTTCCCTTCCTAGGATCTGCCTCATCATATCTCTCTTCTCTCTCCTCCTGCCTGGCAGAGCAGCCTTTGATCTGTTTATCTCCAAAACAACTCCTTTATCTAGGCATGTGGCATGTGCCCTGAGATCCTGTCTCCCAGGCCTACAGGCCCATAACTGACCCCCACATGAAAGACAAATGCCGTTACATAGACACGTGTTTGTGGAGAGAAAAAGATTCATTTTTGTATTTGGGAAAATATTCATTACTGAAGGCTCCCTTCTAAAGCTCTGTCCAATTCCAGCAACAGTGTAACTCTGGAATAGTGGTATTGAAGCTATTCCAGACATCTGACAGTTCAATTAAGATCAGTGGCCCCATTTATAATTTAATTTGAAAGTGTACCCAAAAGCAAAGATGAAGTTTCAAAGCTGTCTCGTATTTTACTGTAATTTGAAGGTAATCATATTTGTAGGCCCCTTCCATAGCTTTGAAAACCTTACCTTGAATATTTATCTGACCCTCTCTTGGGCTGGAAATTGTGGTTGCTTTAAAACAGAAACAACGTGCAGGTTTTCAATGAAGTGATTTTCTTGGTGTTTCTAATACACAGCTTCTAGTACTAGCTGATCTCAGAAACAGAGTCAGGTAAAAATTGTTTAAACCCATAAGAATCCCACTTCAGTTTGCTTTAATTTCAGGTAACAGAAAAGCCTATCAGTGTTGCATTTCTCAAAAATCAGCCTATGTTTTGTGTGTATTATTTCATTTAATTACTGTGTGTTTTCCCACATTTTAATAGCAAGGTATTATTCCATGTCTGAGCTTTTCTGTGCTGTTCTTTGCTGTGGCATCTCTGCGGCACAGCCTTGCACTGGTTTGTACCCATATCTCCTCTGAAATAAAGAACTATTGTTATCCCATTTTAGGCGAGACCGAGGCATGGAGAAATGAATGTGCACGGTCACACAGCAAGGCTATGGCAGAACCAGGGATAGGACTCAGATCTGAGTGCTCATCCAGTGCCCTAAATCACACGACCATCTTCCCTTTCCAAGAATGAATCCTTGCGCCCTTAGAGCTAAATACAGAAAAGATTGAGGGTAAGTCATTTTGCCTAATTAATGTGCATCAGATACATGATCAAAAAACACTGCCATATTGTCAGAGAATGTAGTGACTGATGAAAATGCAGCTTTCTGCCCATGCAATTATGCAGCCTTTTATGCTATCGTGAGCTAGTCATTTCCTGCATCTCTAAGGAGTCAACCTTTCGTGACTACAGTGAAAATTATGCACATAGAACAAATCAAGAGTCAGATTTTATGGGAATTTACAAGAAATCAGCAGACAATTTTCGTTGTACTTCCCTTCAGTTCAGTGTCATTCATTCCTTTTATGGTGTGGGTAACGTTTCCTAAGGGAACTGTTTTTGTCATGGGCCAAATCCTGAGTTTTTTTTTCCCCGGCTCTAACGTGGAAAAGCACTTTAAGAGGTGCTTGAGTTTGCCCTTCTTCAAACCAGTGCCTAAGCATGCTGGTAACTTTGGACAAACATCACATTGACCTCAGGCAAATGGAGCAGAGTTGCTGCTTTATTACTCTTTTTGGGCTCTTTTTGGGTAGGGTGTGCCTTCCCAACAGAGGATCCCAGGTTTGGGATGGGGGTCTTCGTGCTCTTAGAGTGTTGAAGTATGTTGTAAGCAACGCCAAAGATGAAGTAACAAGACTAGAATATACAACTAGAAAGACAGCTGGGAGAATTCCACTCTCTTCTACTCCCACGGAGGTTGCCATTTTGAAATACATATTTGTTCTTTTTTGGGAGAGTACTTTCCTGGCATGGGTAGATTCAGGACTGCAATTGCTAATGCCAGTGATCCCATCTAAGATTCTCTTTTTGGGTACCTCAGAGAATGCAGTTTTGAGAACTCACAGTAATATCCATAACAGACAAAATTGAGATGAAAGAAAATAATGAGAGCAAATTTCACGTGAAATATGGCAACTTTTAGTTTGGGGAAAAAAGGAATTAGAAAATAAAATGAACAAGATCAAAAGGTTGGTCATTAATTTTCAGTTGTGGAATGTTACCTGTCCCTTTAGTCATTCTAATTATTTGCTGCATCAGGCTAAATTATATGCTGAAGTAGCTCAGAATCACTACAACACGTAAAAAGTTATGGCTGGTTCTCATTGAACTGCTACCTATTATCATGGCATATGACTGTGAGGTGGGGCCTGCAATCACAGTTGTAAATCAAAGAACAAGTCATAGGTTAGGTACTGTTTTCCTTAGATATTGTCTCTAAGTTTGTTTTCTGTATGCTAGTCTCATGAGTGATGCTTGGTGAGCTTTTCAGTTAGGTGTAAAGAATACATAGTTCCCAACCTGAAACTAAGGAAGTGCTAAATATAAGTCTTGTTCATAATCAATAGATGAAATTCTGGCAACATCCTGGTGATAGAATTTCTGTCACCAAAGGTTTCAGTGTCACATTCTTCTAGTGTTACTTCTTCCCCTAGACTGGAATCCACTCATTATTATATTTGACTCTTTAGCAGGCCATCAAATCTGGCTCAGTTTGAGTTTTTAGCATCTAAAAATTTATGTTTGGATTGATACCTGTGCATGCCAAATGTCTTCCAGAATCTTAGATAAAAATACACAGAAAAGGCTGACTTGTGTGCTTCAACAGGAAAGAAATCCACATATGAAGGCTGGAGTAGTCCCTCAAACAGGGAAACAAGGAGTCAAGTTTGTGTTGCACAGTCATCTTCCCAAGATCAGACCTGGTGTTTTGGCCCTTACATGCTATCTTTGATCTTGCAAAATGAAGGCAACTGGTTTTACTGTTGATCTTTGAAATTAAGAGTAGCTGTTGAGATCAGGTGTGCAAAAACCAGAAGCACCCAGAGATGCAGTTGAGGCTATAGCACTTGAAATCCCTTGGGGATTTTGAAAACATCTTGATTCTTGAAAGCAATCACAAATAAGTAGAGGAAAAGCATTTTAAACACTTCTGAAAATGCCACCCTGCTTTATTTGGCAGATGAAAAAAGAATCCAGGAAATATACTATGTATAATGACCATTCAGTGACAAAGTAGGTGTTCATAGGTAATGCTCATGCTTAAATCTTTCAGCAGTTAATGATCATCTTTACAGACCATAATACTTGAATACTTCACTTATCGATACATCAGGGCTTGGATGAACTTTGAGATGTATGAAAATGGGACACTCCTTAGGCCAATGGTAGCTTTATGTTCTAGTAACTGATCAACCAATTACATAATTGGCCAGGTCACTAACTTGCATAAATAGATACAATTCCATTGACCTCACTGGAAATGACACCTACCTGAGGATTGACCCGAAACTCTTGCCACGAAGCAGATAATAGTTTCATATTTTATAGTTTCATATTTTGCTGTTTAGCGTCATTGTAAAAATAGACTCATTTCCTGGAGCAGTTAAAACAAGAAAATCTGGAAAGGCAATTTCCCACAGAGACTCATCCACACTGGAATTTGCCAAGGTCCCCGGATGTGAATATGTGCTGTTAGAAAACACAGAACAGCAACTTTGTTTAGGGAAGCCTCTGACCTGTCAAAAATGCAAAGCATTTGTTACCAGACTTTTCCTTGGCAATTAGCGGGTAGAATTACTCGTAGAAATTGTTTTGTTTGCTCACAAGAGGAGAAGCAAGACATAAATTCAAGATATCCCCTGTTTGACCACAAGAAAGAAGACTCTGTTCACAGGGGGCCTGTGGGTGAAGTGGTGAGTGGCCTCAGCTCCCTTTGGGGATGAACTCAAACTTGTAGACCTCAGTGAAGTATCAAGAGCCCTCCAGAATTGCTGGACATCCCTGGCTGTCAATTTTGTTCAGCAGTCTAAAGGATTTGGCCACCCAGTTTTAACTCATTTTTACAAGACTTTAGTAAACCTCAGTTGGCTTCAAACCCCCTCTGTCTGTTCTACAGAGAGGCTAATTATGACCCAGGGATGTCGCTGTGAGTGTTGCCTTCCTTTCTGAGGTAGCAGCACTCAAACCCCAGGTTGCTTTCTGCTGTTTGGTGTAGGTGTTTCCCAGCAGTGACTTTTCAAGTGCCTGTTGCATGCCCTGTTCACTGCTGGGACAGCCTGGCAGAGTCCTCCTTACTCCAGTCATGCTTCACCTTTTTCTTAGCACTTTGGTTTTACATGTCTTTTCTATATAAAGGTGGTGCTGGTTTAAGCTGAAGACCAGGGAAGTTTCAAGAGGCCAGATATTCTGCTATGGGCCCTGTTCTGCTGGAGCCTGTTGCCCAGCTGTGCCTGCTGTGTGGGGCCAGAGAAGGAGGGAGAGATGCTGCAGCACTTCAGGGAAGCCAAGATATGCCTCCTCGTGCTCAAACGGTCCTGCCTGAAGACGCATCCTCCCTGGCTGCCACCAAGCACTGCAGTTTCTCCCTTTGCACCTTGCCTTGAGGGCTGATGTTTCCCTGATGCCTACATGTCCCTCATGCAGGGGAGGGTCTCATGCTGCATGATGTGGTTGAGGAGACCTGGTATTTACTTGGCAGCAAGATTCCTATAAAGGCTGCGGGCTCTGTGCTCATACACTTGGGCATGAAGACCCTTCTTGGTCCAAGCTCACCCACAATAAAGTAAGCTGCTCAGAGGTCTCCTTGGAGCCAGGAAACTACTCAAATACGTCTTCAGGATCTGAATTCTCCCTTGACTGCAGTGGGTTTCCACAGCAAAAGTGACAGAAGCAATTTATCACAGATAGAGTGGTTCCTTTAACAGGCCATGTATGAGTCCTGCAGGTTCATGCTCAGCTTGTGTACTTTTCTGATTGCCACAAAAGCTGCTTTTAAATCAAATAGTCACTATTTATTCAGGGATAGCTATTTCTCTTACATGTGCTTCAGAAGAGCTTGCCTAACAGCTTGTACCCATTTGTTGTGAAGAACCTGCTGGCTGATCCAAAATGGTTAGGCTATGTCTGCATATCTAGTGGAGGTTTTGGGACCTTGCAGCAGGGGTTAGCAAATGCAAACGTTTCCCATTAGCTCCCTGCATTCCCTTAAGTTGTGATTTAGCAAGAGAGTCAGTGCAAACCTGAACTTGAGGCACGTGAGATGTTTTTTTGAAGTTACTTGTGCTTAAAGTTAGGCATGATCTGAGCAGTCTTGCTAAATGGAGACTGAAGAGCCTACTGTGCTAACACAGTGTAAGCTTAGTCTTTTCCTCTCATGCATTGCCTGGAGTGATGCTAGTTTCAGAAGCGGTCTGCATCCTTTCAGTAAACTATTCCATAGTATTGTGGGAAAGCTTTAACTATTCAGTGGCTTTCTACCAGCAAGCTCAGCTCTGCTAGAAAGTCCATGGCAATGTCTGCCCTCCCTGGGCCTGTTAAGGTCTCTTCCTTCGTTATTTTCTTCAGCATGTTTCTATTCCAAGGCAAGTGAAAAAACATCTTAAAATAGTACCTTAAAAAGGTGGGAAATTAAGCAGATCATATCATCTTGATTCCTTTATCTCGCTTAATTAAGGAGAAGTTTGCCAATAGTGATCTGGTATTTCCTAAAACAAGCGTACATGAAGAACACTTTGAGCAACTTCAAAAGAATTTTCAGGCTAGATCAGGAAAAGATAAAGCTAGAAGTGGAAACTTCTAACACACTTTATAGCTCATTACTTACGGGAAGTACATTGTTGCATAGGATACTAATGAATTCTGCAGGATGAGGTTTCCAAAAGGAAAAAAAAAAATGGCACCTTCTGCATCTTAGAGGAAAGGTCTTAGAGCTTTTGCAGTTACGATAGGTACACAGTGGTTGTGTATGGTCATATCACCTGGAAAGATCCTACCTCTGGGAAATGGCCTTTGAAAGTTTCAAGGGTGCAGACTACTGAATTTCTGTAGCAACTTCCTGGTCTAGCTGCAAAAAGTGATAAAGGGAATGGTAAAAGTCTACCTTGTTTTCAGTTGTCCTGTTCTGCACCCTAGGAGGCAGAAATACTGCCTTGCCTGTATCTAGCTGCAGGGAGGACAGCAGGAACGCATTTGAATGACTAAGGATGAACATGGTAAAGTTGGTATCGATGATCTCAGTCAGGTAGTGAGACCAACTAAGTGAGACTAGCAAAATGGATAGGCAGGTTTACCAGTGACGCTTGTCTGGAAAATTAACGTTTGACAGACTCTTAATTAACTCAGCTGAAGAAGTAATCCTAAAATCCTGGTTTTGGACAAGGGCCTGAATCCCAAGCTACTGGCTTTACTGTTAGTGAGTTGATGGTCTCAGAAGTGTTGTGAAACAGGAATATTTCATATTTGTTAAGCACCCAGAGATCCTACGGATGACAAGTAACAGCTTTCTACTATTTAAAGAGTTCCCTAGTATAAACAGGCCCCTCGATGGTGACTAGAGTTGAGGGGTGTGCCACAGGCTCAGCTCATGGTTTCGAGTGCAGATGTGCTGTCCCCAAGTTAACACTAGCCGGTGTTGGGTGCACCTCTGTCCTGTGCAGCGTATTGCACGCATGCTGGTTACCTTGCTGTTCTCCACCATGGCAGAATATGTCCACCTGCCAGCTCTTGTATTTCACTCACATTGTAAGGATAGCTTTGCTGTATGTTTGAACATATTTTAGGAGGCAAGGCATTTCTATCAGGACTGAAGCACATGGTTGGTGAAGCTTAAGCATTTTTTCTTCAATACAGGCAAGATATTTAAATATTGGGTTAGTTGTTCTTTGTATGTTTAGGCACCCAGATGCTTCTAAACTTGTGGTCACTGGAAGGCTGTCTTACTGAAAATCGAGAGACGTTTGCCCTTGTGAAAGTTTCTACTCAAGCTTGAAAATGAGATTTGGACTGCTAAGTCACAAAGATGCTTTTGCAAATGCTTTATCTGTCTTTCTGTTTCTCTATAAATCAACCTGCTTGGCCTGAACTGAATGTTTAAATAATAAACAGCTGAAGGACAGTCTGATTACTTATTTCTGAGTGTTTCCCTTATGGAGCGCTTGGGGGTCACATGGCATCTGCTCTAACCTTAAGGACCTCCTTTCTGGAGGCATCATTTTTTTATGATGCTAACAAACCCCACATTTTAAGTTGCTGTTAAATAAGTCAGTCAGTGGTAACTATTCAGGACAGGGATTAGAATAGTATTCTTACTGGGATACAAGATGGCTCTGTCCATGTTCTGGCCAGGGATGAAGAGCTGAAAAACTGTGTGGTGGAAGAGTCTATTAATGTGATTTTCCACAACTTCCCTTGCAGCTGCATTTTTGAGGAGAGAGAGAGAGATGGCTAGGCTTGCAGTAACATGTTGTGCCGTCATAAATGCTACAGCCACCATCTGTTTCCAGCCCACGACTTGAAAGAAAATTGAGCAGTAATCTCATAATTCACATGAGCATTTTACACTTGTGAACCCTTCCCAACCTTTGTCTAATAATGAGGGGAGTGCGTGGTGCTAAGGTTTGTATTTTTCCTGCACGTATTAGTGTTTATTTGTATGTCTCTTTCTGTTTTGTTGGTTTTTTTTGTTGTTTTTTTTTCATGTGCCCATATAAAAAAAAAATTCTCTGGGAGGAAAATCAGACCAGTTCCACGGTCAAAAGAAACACAATAAAGGCGAAATCCCAATTCCATTGACCTTGCTGGCAATATTCTCCAGGAGGAGGTGCATTTAACATTCCTCTCTGTGTCTGTCTTGGTTACTTGTTGATTAAAAGAAAGACAGACGTTAGAAAGTGAAGAGGCAAGTTGCTGAACTGCCCTTTCCCTGCAGAAACAGAGCTGCTAGAATAGCTGGACATGCGCATTTTAAACCTGCACCATCAGATAGGATGGTAATGGTAGGTTGGATTTTAATGAAAACAAATTCTTCTGCTAATCTTCGCTTGGGGCTGGCCCTCCATGGGATTAAGGATACCACCTGCTGTGCCAAAGACACGCTCAGGTTCGAGGCTGCTGGTGGGTGGGAAGAACACAAACATCTGAGAGTGAATCTGGTGAGGGATCGCAGTCTGTCCTGTTGCAGTGCCCTCAGGGAAGCCAAAGAGCTGAGATCATTTAGTTGATGGAAATACTGCTTGCCCTGCAGCCTGCAAAGCAAGGCTAACATCATTAAGGATTTCTTTTTGACTTCTGCAAAACCAAGGGCTGCTGTTTCTCTGGGCCTCCTCTTGTCTTTGGACCCGATTTGCACGCCTTCTCCTAGCACAGCCGAACTGGCTGAATGAACTCCTGCTCTCCTCTGGCCTTAGAAACAGTGACTTTCATCATCTTGACCAGACTGCAGAGCAGTTTAAGGATGAAAGGGCTTCTCATTTCATATATCCCACTGCTGCTAGCACTATAAATCCTTGATGGACTGAGTTTATAGCAAACTGCTACTGCAAGCAAGTGAAATTTATTGTGTGTTGTCCTATGTGTGGTCAAGCTGTCCAAGAAGTTGCCAAACAAAGAACTGAGCTGCTGATGGGCAATGAATTCAGTCTTTTCTCATTTTATTTAAAAATAATATATAATTATCAATCAAAGGAACTTACTTTGACATGTGCTACCTGTTGGGTGATCCTCAGTATCTTCAAGATGTGTCCATAAGTGGAATAAAGCTGCCAGCTGTTGCCAGGTTGAGCAAATATGACATGAATTCCACCAAAAAAAGGTTTGTGGGCTCACTAGGGTTGGGGACAAGTTAAGGGACACTCCCTTTTTTGGCACTACTTGCTGTTCTGAATGTGTTTGTTCAGGTAGCAAGGGTGCGCAGAGGCCACATCCAGCTCTGTTGACCTCTGCTTGAATAAATGACAAAGCTTCATTGACCTGTATATGGCAGTGGTCCTTCTGTCTTGCAGTTTGATCAAAGATGGATCGTTGGTGGATTTCTGGGATCTAGAAAGCCAGCCAGTGCCTATTTTGGTGCCTTGTGATGGTAGATGAGGTAAAAAAGAGATAGTAGAAACTCTTCAAGCTGATGGGGTCTGAATCACATGCAATTTCTGCATCATTATTTTACAGAGCGAACAAGCCTGGAAAGTTACCTTCATTTTTTACGCAGGTTGATTAATTATAGCTCGAAATGTTGGTAGCTGTTGTATTAAACGGCCTTTCCCTGCTTACTCCTGTCATGGTGCCGGATTCAATTCCTGCTGCCTCCCACCCCCTCGGCAGTAGTTTATGGCCACATCTGAAGTGTCTGCCCTGCACACGTGCTGGTAGGAGCCTTCTCCCCGCCGGCGCACACGCTGCAGCTTTGGTGTCCGTGGAGTTACAGGCGTCTTTCCCGACGCTTGTTTTTGCGTGAGAGGGGGAGCGAGGGGGGGCACGGGAAGGGCAATGGCAGGGAAGGCCTCTGACATGAAATTCCCAGGAACAGGATTTGCACATTTTATGACTGTTCAGATGGAAATGTAATGGAGCTGAATTATTACTCATTAATCCTGCTTTCTCACTTTCCTCCCAGCAGCCTCCTTCCCTTGAGCTTAGGTAATACAGAAGCTTATAAACAAATCCCACCGCGTGAAAAATAGCAAAGGGGGTTGGGGGGAAGGACCTGGGTTAGGGCTGTGATGGATAGACAGGTGGAAGGCAGGCACCAGAAGGGAGGATGAATGGTAAAAGCCTTTGATGGAAACACTAAAGAGCTATTGAAAATCCAAGGGGTGGGGGGAGGGAGGAGAAAGAATAGCAGGAGGAGGGAAAGCAAGGGAGCCGTGCCCCCCCTTCTCCCCCGCCCTCTTTCTCAGGATGTTGAAAGTATTTGTCCTTCGTTACAAAATGATTGAACTGCCGCCAGGCCAGGCCACCCTTCCAGCCATTGCACTGGGAAACTGGCACTTCTGAAAGCCTCATCGCCTCTCAAATTTTATAGCTTTCCCTTTTTTGTGGGAGTTTTTGTGTTGTGCTACTTGCAGGATTGTTTTCAGATTTGCCGTGTATCAAAGAAACTATATTTTGTTGCTCTGACAAACACAGAATCCAGGTAATGAAAGGAAGAATTAAAAAATAAAGGCCCATTTTTATCAGAATACCCAGCTGTCTGCCTTTTCTTGAGTCAGAATTTCATGCATTTTGTATTCATAATGTTGCATTAATAATCCTTGGGTTTATCTCTAGCGCTTTTTGAAGGAGGAATCTCATCCTGTAAATAAAGCTTTTACTTTACTGATGTCTCCGTGTGCGCAAAAGTGGTGCCTGTTCTTCGTAGTCAGAATAGTGAGGATGATCCTGTTATAACATAGTTAAAATGTTTTTTGCATCAGATGAATGCAGACAACGGTGGGAAAAGATAATCTTTCCCCTTTTCAGAATGGTCCCTGAAGTTCTGCGATGTCTTTGTCCTGCAAAAGCTATAGATGGGAAGAACTATTGAAGATCTGCATATGAGAGAGTTATTGCTGCCAAAAGCTGTATTTATATCATGTATTCATATGTGTATGTATTTATGTAAGCCTGATGCTTGGGAAGGACTGAATCCATGTGTTTTCTCAAGAATTAGATCTGGGTGCCTATAGATGCATTCTCCACCCAGGCCCTTGTTAACCAGAGGAGGACCCGTGGCCATAGGGTCTGCCCGACGCCAGCCATGTGCCATCACTGTCAGAGAAGACAGTGAGCTTGAGGTGCCCGGGCCAGGTGGGGTGAGCAGGGTGCTGGCTATCCCCTGGGCTTCGCTGGGCTCTGCGTGCTGGGCGGGCGCATGTCCTCCCTCCCCGTCGGCCGCACGGCCCTCAATGCAGCCCCAAGGGCGCTCCTCCAGGTAAACAGTGCAGACAGTCAGCTGTCCATTGCCTCCAAGATTAGATCCTGGGATTAGGTCTCTGACAGGCTGGCCACGCCATATAATTAAAATAGGCCAAGGAGAGCGGAGTGGCAATATGCAGCCCATACACAGCTGAATACTGGGGGGGCCATGCTTGCTCACAAACCCACTGCAGATGAAAGCAAATCTCTCCGCTAACATAACTTTGCAATAGCACTTTCCACCTAAGCATCTCCAGTGCCTGGTTACATTCGTTAATGTTTGCAATGCTGCCCGAGAGAGGTAACACTGCCTTTATGCCCTGAAAGAAGAGAAAGGGTAAGTGATTTGCTCAAGGTTAGATGGGAAGTCGCTGGAGATGGAGCTTCAGTCTCCAGCCTTCAAAGGAATTCACTGCAGTGACCAAAGCAAACAGCCCCCGCTGTTACAAAGCCGGACCGTGGCGTGTCATTCACACTTTGTATCTGAGATGCTGCGTCTGGGAAGGTATCGCTGTTCTTGTGAGCTAACTTTTAGTTCCTGAGCGTGGGTGAACACTTGTCATGGTGCCAGGATGACACAAAGTCTAGAAATCATGATGGCAATTCAGGTCGTGGTGTAACGGGAAAAAATGCTGCCTCAGAAGTGTCCCCGTCTAGTGTCACTGCTAGATAGCGATTATTTAAGCTGCAGGACATGGCTGTGGCAAAGATCAGGTCGTAGCTGATATGAATCATGCCTTGAAATAACACTTTCCTTCTTACATTGTGAAAATTGCAGAGGTATGGGAAGTGAGGGAAAATGGGATTTCCCTGGAGGTTAAAGATTTTCCTTTAATCAGCTTTCATAATGTTAATTAAATGTTTGGAACAATGGCTCAGTCCTGGGATCCGCCTGCTCTTGCATAACTGTCTCACAATACTGTTTTCACTTTCATGTTTATTTGCCAGCATGATTCAAAACGAGAACTGAGCAAGACTGCACCAAGGAGCTGCTTGGGTTTTGGGAAAGCTCAACTTCTCTTACCTTTCCTAGAGAGACAAGACCCAAACTCCCCTTCTGAGAAAGAGCAGCCTAGAGGGATTGCAGCACTTTGTCTGTCATCGTTACTCCATCTGCAAATGAGGCTAATAAAAACTTACTGGTATTTTGAGACTGGTACATATAAATATATACCCACCCATATGGAGAAATGGGTGTGTTTTATAGACATCGGTACATGGATAGATACATTCCAGGTAGGTATGATATATTACAGTGCCACTCGTTCCCTGGTTTTCATTCTCTCTGTAGTGTAGTTGCTATGTGCCCATGGGAGCCATCGTTTCTGGTCCTTTGAGCAATGGGCTTAGTATAACTGAGGCTTGTATCACACACAGAGAAAGCTCAGGGGAAGGGAAAATTTGGGGAATGGTTCACAGGCAGGGGATGACATTGATTTCCCCAGGGACTGCACCCCATGGGAGGGGGAACTGTGCTGGGTGTATTTCCACAGCTCAGGAGGTCCTCTTGGTGCCAGCCTGGGATGTCTCTCCTGGTGGTCTGAGATGTGTCTGTATGTTCCAGAGCTGGTCTAGCGAGGTGCTCAGAGCACCCACCAGCCACACGTGTGCAGGGGGGGTGCACATGCACACAGAGCCACAGCCTGGCCACATTCGTTCTTCAAGTTAGAAAAGACTCTTTTCAAAAATAAAACTTAAAAACGTCAGTCACTATCAGAAAAGAAAAAAAAAAAAAGAACCTATTATATTTTAGGTCAAAATGTTATCTAGCCCAAGATTTTTAAATATGTGCAAAATGCAGTTTCTGCAGAAGGACCATTAATCAGCTGCTGGAAGAACTGCCTTTTTTAGGCTGCAAAGATGAAAACAAAAAGCTGTGAGCTCAGGGGCAGCTCCATTTTCCCGTTGCACGGACGGCGGGTCTCGGTGCAGGAGGGCACCTATATCCATGCAGGCTCTTGCTTCCTTAGCAACATGTTAACATCTTTGAAAAAGCTGTTTAAATATGCCCAGCCGCTTGCCTTGCAAGCTCTACATGGCAGTTTCCCTGTTGACACATGCTTTTGTCTGCTTAGAGGAGGTGCTCTGTAAACATAAATGTTAGACAGTTTTTATGTTACTTATTTCTGATTCATTGGTTCTAAATCAGTAGCTCAGAGGCACATACCTTTCGTGCAGGCAGGGAAGGGATTGCCTCTCTTCTCCCACCTTTGGAAACTTTGACCTGCTGAGATCACAAACTATAGGAAATCTCTGAGGCGAAGTCCCAGGTACCGCCAGGAAAAAAAACCTGGAGTAAACAGATTAGGCACGTTTGAAAGACGTTTTAAGGGAGCTTGGACTATCTCGCTCGGTTTCCATATACCACAGGCAAGATTAATTGCAAGACTGATTTTGATAGTGTGGAGGCTTCTTCCTTAATATAGGAATTGGCTGCGTAATTAATATATACTTTTTTTTTTTTTTTCTGTTTGGCAGTGCGGGACACGAGAGATCAAAACTTCCTCTCCACACCCATTTGATTAGCACAGGAGTGGCAGGAGGAATTTTTTCTCTCTTGGTCGTTCTGGGCAACCTTTGAGCCCAGCTTTTCCATCCTGTTTCCATTTAGAAGCCACAGAGGCCACGCGAGCAAGCCCCCAGCCAGCTGGGAGCCGTCAGCTGCCTTCAAAGCCTCGGCCAGCCCTTCTGTGATAAATCCATGGTGAGGCGTGTAATGCATGCGGTATCAGCTCCGTATCCCACACAGTTCCTGTCCCAGCAGGGGTGAAATTTTTAAAAAAATTGGAGTACAAAAGGGAAAACCCATATCTTGAACTTTAAGTCTTTTTATGGAACAGTCAAGGGTATTGGGGTTGGGTCTTACTTGCCTTTAACCGAGGGCTGCTGGCTATAGGTTTTACCACCCTTTTGCAGGAGTGGGGTGGCAAAGCCCTGGAAGCTGAGCTGCTCCCTCCTGGATCCTCCCATGCAGGTAGCAAAGGACAGTGTTAATTTATACACAGAAGAAAGGCAGAATCCTGTCTGTACATTTTGGGCTGAGAAAAATTAAAATTTTGTTGTCAGTCTGGCTTGGTATTACCTTTCCAATTCTCTTTTGTTTTCTCTCCCCGTGAATCATCTCTCCATTTCAATTCTCTTTTGTTTGTTCCATAATTGCTGGCTTAACCTGGAGGCACAAGGCTTCCTTGTGGAAACATCACCATGCTGTCAGTCAACGAAGGAGAGGTGGTACAGCTGGTACAGTCCTTCCTCCCTCTCAGGAGTGAACGAGTCATCCCTTGAATAAGCAATATCATCCAGGAGAGGAGCCAGGATCCTCAACAGGCACATGAATTCCAGCATCTCTGGAAACATTATTTCTACATTTTGGACAGACTAAGAGACAGTAAGTAAATAAGCAAGCTGTGGCATTTGCAATCACTGTAGTTTTATGTAAAGTGGCTGCCTGTGTTCTAAATGCTTGTGTGGGTATTAAAAATACAAAGAGAAAAGCATGTATCCTTGATCTGATACTGCCCAAGGCAGCTTCACAGTACGGCCCATTTAATGCCATTGAGCAGTCCATTGAACAATTAAGAACCCACCAGAAGCAGTAACTGCCTGGTTTCCTCCTGAAAATTCACATGAACCAAAGCATCCCAAAACCTCTCTGTTGCTGGCTTCTGTATTTCTCCTTTGAAACAGCGTCAGAGCTCTCTCTTGCTCCTGTGTGGAGATGTTTCCCATCGCCCGTACACAGGAGCAGCACAAGGCACACGGGCTCCTTCCCTCAGCTGGGTTCTTGTTCAAAAGTGTTTCCCCTCCAAGGAAAGGCCAATTTCCCATGGTTGCTCCCGGGCTGCGGGTGGGATGTAGCTGGGGAATCGGGGAAGATTCACCACACGATCAGGTAGTCTACAATACAGCATTATATAACATCAACTAGTTTTCCTAAGCTCTCGTGTACTATGCTCATGAATTCGATAAAGCGGCGCCTGAATGAATATACAATTAGATTTCTCTGTTGAATGTGTGAGAAATACAATGGCAGAAGAACACTGATCCAGTGGAGCAGGGAGATACTGGTCAGGAAGGCTACAATATTGTTTTCTCTACTCTATTATTAATAGCAATAGCCAAGACTTTTTCTGCTTTGTTTTTGCGCAAAGGTTACAGCTACATATTAACCATCGTCAGTCCTTCTGATGATAATGCTGAAAGTGAAATACCATTAAAATTATCTTCCTATATGTTTAAACCACTCTGGCACTTTTCCAGGCAGTATTTGTGTCCCTGTTTATGCTGCAGACCCTGGTGACCCTAGAATACTTTTATTTATGACAGCATAAGCATCATTTCCATGGCAACATGCTTTTCAAGCTGCAGATTGAGGATTGCAATTTCCTAAGCAATAGAAGAAGCAATGGTGGATTTTTTTCCTAATCAGCTAGTAGCAACTTTCATGTGCAAAACGGTCAGCCATGACAAATCATTTAAAAGCTACATTATAATCAAAGCAATTTTAAAGCTCGGCATGGTTAGCCTAAAAGTAAAAGAGAGTTAGATCCAGTTGTTTGATGGAAATGAAGATCATGCAATGATATCCTCACTGCTACTCTAGTAAATTGGCTTCTACTTGCTCTGCGGTACAGCCTAATGAGGAAAAGAGGAGTTTACTTCACTAGAACAACACATTATTTACAGGAAGACTACTATATAATTATAATTCTATATGGTTTCGGACAATGCTTTCCCATATTGGAGGAGATGACAAAGCCTGTTTGAAAATGGTCCAAGCTATCAACAAAGGAACGTTATTAACAGATATGATGGTTAGCGGCTCATGTGAAATTGCACTTAGTGCTTTCTGCCTTCAGAGAGCACCAGGGTGGAGCTGATCCCTGAGATGGAAAAGCCACCTGTGCAGACATATATGCCAGTGCAGCCCTTCCCATTGTTGACGGCATTGCAGACAGAGATACAGAACTGAGTCTATAGGGAAACATTGCTCTGCAGTGCCACAGCATTGCTTCCCTCCCCAAAATCAATTTTCAAAAGTATGAGTGTTGTCGCTCCACAAATAGGGAAGCTGAGGTGCAGAAAGATGCAATGACATGTCCAAGGTTGCTCCGGTTGACAGTCAGGGTGCTCCCTGGAGTCCCAGGACACCACCCTGTCTACCAGGGGCCATGGCCCATTTATCAGAGCAAGGTGTTTGAAGGCTCAAGCCATCCCCTGCGCAGCCAGCTTGGTGCCCAGCATCGCTGGGACCATTGCTACTCGCTGGAGGACAGCACGTCTCACAGCTGCTCTTCTCACCATCTCTCACTGGCAGAAAATTCACGTTAAAAATACTGCTTTAAGGAGTTCAGAAAAACGATGAGGATTTTCTTTTCCTGTTGGATTGTCCTTGAGAGCAATCAAATTGTGCTTCATATCCAGGCAGGATTTGCTGCTCACGTGGCCAAGCCCAGGAAACTGCTTCACTCCTGAATGGGTGGGCTTAGCAGAACTGACTCAAACCTTTCTGTATTAGCAGTTGCTCATGTCTCCAATTTCCAAGTTAGACCTTAATAGTGAGTGTGTCACTGTAGAATTAGCAAAGATAAATTATCTAAATCATGCTAGAAATTATTTCAAAGAAAATAGGATTTGATCTTGTTTTTTTCCCCCAGAATTATATGGGTGACATGTAAAGAAATATTAAGCTACATTCTGTAATGCTAGAGGTATGTTCCTACTTGATAAAATACATGTTCATACCCATTTGCTTTGGGCCTTCAACATTTTTGGGGGCAAAACTTCCACTGGTTTTGAAAGCATTAGGACAGCAGAGGGGGCCTCCAGGTTTAGGAGACAGCCACGTCTTAGGAGGTATGGTTGGTCATTAACTCTCCTGGGGGCAGCTGGGTAAACACTACTTTTGATCACCAGATTTTCCATACCAGAGACAGGTTAATTTAGCGTTCTGGGGTGTTACATATTGGCCCCAGCACACCACAGAGTTCAATGTCAAAAGCTTTCAGGACATCAAGAAATGCAAGAAACCCTTGACTAAAGCCACTGCATACTGATGTGTAAGGCCAGCCTGAGCTCCCTGGCATCCTCCTCCCTTTGAAGTCGGTTGTCAGGCTTGATCTGGAGTCCCAGCACCTGGGTTAGGAAATCAGGGAGCCACTAAATATGTTCTGTCCTAGGGAAAGTGCTCGCCCTCATGTTGGCTGGCGATGGAAGAGGAGGAAGGTTTTTCAGCCTGCTCTTATGGTTTCAGACTTGAACTTGGAACTGTTTGTTTTTGCTACGCCACCCCTTCCGCCCTAGTTAATAGTCAACTTTGAAACCCAGCTTTATGTCCCATGTGTTTGATTTACATTTCAAATGCAGGGCCAGCAGGGCAGGCTGTCTAAATCACTTGTCAGCACAAGGGAAGGAGGTGACACAGTGGGAGGAAAAAGTGAGATGCAGCTACGGCCCAGTATAAACGCTCTGGCAGCTGGGCAGTGCTGTTACTGGGAGAGTCCCCAGCAAGCGACAACTGCTCACCTTGCTCAAAGGTTGAGGTCTAACCCAGGCAACACACAGGGACCAGCTTGTCTCCTTTGATTTATGTGTGATTCCTCCAACACTACAACCCTGCATCCTGTTTTCCTTATCCGCTGCAGCTGTACGTGGAGGTGAGGGCTTGAAAAGACCTAGTGAGAGGAATATCTTTTGAAACTAAAAATAGCCCATCACGATTTTAATATTTTTTTTGGTCGGCATGTCACAATATTAAATTTATCACTGATTTGTAGCTGAATTGACATACAGGAAACCTATCTAATCGCGAGTCGGAGGGCACAGGGCAGACCGAGTTCACCGGCCACTCTTGAAAAACGTCTGGCTGGAAATATCATTTTCATCTGCTCTTTGATGAGGTAACATCAAGGAGCAAAGCGACTGCACAAACCACACAGGCCAATGCCAAATTGTTTGCAGGGCCAGTCAATGCTGCATTGAGGAAAGGGGAAACATTTGCAAAACCGGTCAAAAATGAATTAGATGTGTTTTAAAGCAATTACTTTCCAGACTGTTTACTCTGAATGACACAAATATGATTGGCCTGTCCTTAGAGACCTTCACGGGCTTGACCTGATGGATGTGGTGATGCCTAATCCTGTCCTCGCTGATGCTGCCTGGAGTCATATGTGTGCGTGTTTCGACAGCTCATGAGCAGAGTGTTGCTGGCTGCTGTGGGCTGGCCTCATGCATTTGAACAACAGGATGACCTCTTCCTTTCATCTTTTAAATTAAACACAGGGTCCTCAGGCTGCAGAAGGAACAGCCCCTCATGGAGGTGGCAGGTGGTGGAGCCAATGTGGAACCACAAGCCCAGTACCATTAGAGACCAGTGTGAGCATTGTTCCTCTCCAGCAAGCCCACACCTGCCACAGCGTCCCAAGTTTTTACTGGAAATAGCTATGTCTGCTTCTTGCAAACACATTAAAAACTACCTGCCACGTTCAGCTGACGTAAATCCCCACAAATTCATTCACCAGCTTTATTCCCAGAGAACTGCTGCTTAATGCTCTGTTTCTTCATAGCTGCAATTTCTCTCAGTTTATTTTAACGATGGTGCCTTGCTCTCAGTTTCACCACACACATCCTCTATATTGCTCAAAAGGCACTGATGAACACGAGCTGTTTTACCAGAAATCACATTCCTGTTCCTGTTCCTTGGCTCATTTCTCCCTCATTTCCCATTACCTTCCTATTTTAAGACTGCATGCATGACATACCTGTCAGCTAGATCCACTCAAATATTTATCCAGTAATTTAATCAGTGCATTTCATGGTAGGTTCCTAACTACATTGATGATTTTCTCCTCATTCACATAGCTTGGGTTGCAGTGTGTTACGGAGCTGGAAGGCTCCAAGTTCACAGGGATGTATGAACCCAATGAAGTTTATAAACTGTAAAGCTTTTCTTTTTTTCCTTGCAGCCCTGAGGCCTGTGATGTGCCTCGCCTGCGTGCTGTAGTGAAGGGGAAGGGGAAAGTGCCTGACATTGCCAATACTTGGGCATCAGTATGACCCTGCGTCGGTCTCAGCTGTGGGCCAACCTCTGGCACACACTGAGGGAAAAGCAAACAGAAGAGGGGCAGAGTCCACTGAAACAGAGAGTGAGAGATTTTAGCTTTAAATTTCAGAGGACACTCCCTTTTCCCCCCCTCCTAGTCCCTAATCTGTCTAAAGCCAGTCATTCAGGAGAGAAACTACAGTCTTTCATTGGATACTATTCCCCCCAAAGAAAGCTCTTTCTTAAGCCAATCCCAGCTTCCAGGCTAGAACAACTTTAGGAGATACACCAAACCTTCAGACTATGCTTTTGAAGCCCACCGTGATCCCAGGCTGGAGCACTCCCAGCCAGAATAAGCTCCCCAGAGGCAGGTGCCGAGGCTGAGCCCCCCAAACCATCCTCCTGTATGCCCCAGGGTTGATAAGCCCCAGGGTCTGGTGGTTTGGCCAGTCAGCCCTTTCCTCACCTCAAAATGGGGCCTCAAAGAAAGGGAGGAGCGAGAAGTGGCACCCGTTTATGGTGTGAGCAACAGCTCAGCAGTATGTTCCTCCAGGGCAAGGCATGCTCCACACTCAGTGATTTCAAAAGAAGTTTTAAAAAAAAAAAAGAAATGAGGAATGAGGAACTAACTCAACACACCCTGTAGGTAGGTTCTGGCTTCCCCTGAGAGAAGTGTAAACCTCCAAACAGCATCTGTTTAATGTGTTATGAACAGCTTTTCCTTTTTCTTGTTCCCCCCTCCTCAAATCTGAAACCACTGCTTCTTTACCAGATAATGCTCTGCCTTGACAGGATGGGAGAGATGTTGTATGTATAGATATAGATACTCTATCATCTATTTCCATTAATAGGTATTAAAAACAGGGACAGAAATGATAATCTCACTCTGTTGCATCCTGTGCCCAGTCTCCAAGGATCCTGTTACTTAATGTTTGAAACATCCTTTGGAGGTAGATGGATGTAATCGTCCCCCACTCATTCCTGGCTCTGGAAATGGCAGCACACTTAGAAACACGCTTACTGCAAGCACGGGCTTTGGCTACAGCAATTCTGCACTTAACATGCATATGCTTAAGGGCTTTGCTGGATGGGCTGAGCTCGTGTGCTTGATGTCTTGCAGGATAGGGTAGGAAGGCAGAGAGAGATTAAGGATTTTATCATGTTCCCAGGGAAGTTCAGTACAGCGTTTCATTGATTTCTGTGGAAGAGAAGCCGTCCCTAAAGAGTTTGCACAGCTGGGAAAGAAGCCCAGGAGATCCTAATGTCCCATCCTTTCCTCTAAACATTAGGCTACACTTCTCTTAGAAGAAAAAGTGGGACAGGGGGGAATTTACACAACTGTGCAGGTTGCTTCAAGAAGAAGCAATATTCTTATATAGTAACTGATAAAAATCTATAATAATTACATATTAACATAACTAATCCACAGTTAACTCTGCAGAAAGCCTGCATTAAGTGTAAGTACAAGGCCTTTCAGAGTACCTTGGCAGTCTTACCAAAACAGCAGATAAGTGGAGATTGATACAGCCTTGTCAGAAGTGTGGATTTTTTTTTTCCCTGTAGTACCCATACTTAGCTGAAATTCCAGAAGTGATTGCGTTTTACTTGGGTATGTCTCCTGCAGAAGTGGCACAAGCTGTATTAGGAAATAACTTCAAACTTACTGAAATTCAAAGCATTTTTAGTATATCAGTAACCTCAAACAGTCCTTGTTAATTGCTGAAGTAATACTGCCTTCACTTCTCAAACAGCATTAGCTGATTTTAGCCAGCCTGGGGACAGGAAAATATTTCTAGTCTGGACCATCTCCTCTTAGGAATTTTGGGGATGCAGTCAGACTAGGTAGCTCAGTGTGCCCTGGTTTTCTAAAAGATCTCTGAAAAAATTATGATAATAATTGCAGTATATTAGTTAGTCCTCAGGGATAGCTCCATTTTCCATGCATGTAACCTTCACTGCTTTGGGATGCAAGCTATTTGCTTTGGCAGCCTGAAACAGCCCATAACTTCACCATGATAACCATTTTTATTTTGGCCTGTGGTTTTTGTTTTTTTTTTTTCTTTTCAAATCCATCTGTCCTGAGAAGATGAATTCCTGATTTTATCTTGCACCACCCACCTTCTTCACTTGCAAAGGGGACCTCAGAACAATCCCTTGTCCTCTTGCCTTGCTCTCTGGTTTTCCCTTGCCTCATTCTCAGAGATTCATATTTCTGTTTCACTATGTCTGTGTTAAATACTTCTGTCCCTGAAATTGCTGGACTCTGAGGTAGGGATGTTCCATATTTACTACCTTGCAATAACATCCGAAATACCTTTGTTGAATTTACAAGTTTCAAGAATGAGAAAAACAACCCAGAAGTCATTTTCCTGCTTGCCAGCGCTGACTATTACATGTAGGACTTGGGTTGTTAGTTATTGCATTATTACTGGGAAGAGAGATTTTGTTCTTTGGACTTAGCAAAGCTGTTGATGATGGGTACATGCATGAGAAGAGAAACGAGTTCTTTGCCCCATCCTTTTCTATTGCTTTCAGAGGAGAAAATACCAAAAACATTTCTGCAAAAAAAATCATCCAGCCTAGCTGGCAGCGGTTTTCCATTCAGCAGGTTCATTCAGGCTGTTTTCATGGGTGATTCTTTTTTCAGATGTCCAGCATCCAAATATAGCAGATGTGGGTGTTTTCTGTCTTTGAAAAGAGAAAAATAACCATTTTGATGAGGACAATGGGACTGATGCAGAGCACATGCAAAGTGCAGAGTGAGACCTGAGTACCTGGTGAGAGCCCCCAGTTGGTTTTGATCTTCATATCATCCTGGAGGCAACTGGGGGGAGGCTGTAATTAAATCATAGCAGAACCTGGGGCTATTCCATGTTGTACCAGGACCAAGTTCAGGCCAGAATCTGCATAAGGTAGAAGTGGCATAAAACATTTGTCTGTCCTTGCCCTGTTCATTTGGAGCATGTGCCCCATGAGCTACACACTTTTTGCACTGTGTGCTCTCAGCAGCTGCCCAAGTGCAACTAGACCTGAGCAAACCCAGTGCCAAAGGGAAGAATTACCTTGAGTTGTCTTAGGAGTACTGGGAAGGTGGCAGATATTTGAGAGACACAGGAAAAAATGCCTCTGGTAAAACATGTATTTCTTCACCAGTATTTTAGGTGTAGGAACAAAATGATGAGTGTTTCTTGCTTCCCACGGAGTGAAAAGCTGTTCCTTCAGGTTCATCCCAAATCATCTGTGTGACTAATTCTCTCTTGGAGTTAGCAGGGAGAGACGCGTTAGCCTGTTACACAGAGAGTTAGCAGGGATTATTTGGTTTATCACAGTCAGCTTTCCTACGCTCCAGATCTGCTCTTACTCCCAGACAGATGTTCAGCAGTGGGCCCAGCATCTATGCAGTGCTTCACCAGACCACGTGCTCACTGACAAATACCTGCAGAAAACTTTTTATCCACTTGGCTTGTCACGGGAACCATACAAAACTACTTCACAGGCTAGATTCAGCTACTTGGACTCCCCGCTACCATCCGTGGTAGTTAGTCAGGGACTTTTCTGGGTTTTGAACCTCTGCCTCCTGGAGAGAGTGATGCAATCACCCATTTTGCTGACAATCAAGACTGCTCAACAAACTATACTGCTTTTTGGGAACTAATGTATTGATATTCTTCAGTAACATTGATGGTTTACCCCCCTTGATTAGGAACAGGTGAACTTTAAAATAATTAATATTAATATATTAGCATTAATATATTTAATAATTTAATATGTCAAAATGCATATATTAATGAGTTAGTGTTAATTTCTAGTTAATCAGCACCAGGTTTCTTTGCTTATGGGCTTTGCTCAGTTGAAAAGTCTACCGCTTCTGGGAGTTATGTTTGAATAGACTTTCAAGTATCAAAACCTTTCTCTTTTTTTTGGTAATTGCTATTGTTTTCAACATCCTAGTCAGAGGAAGTGTTGGACTCATCTCTTCTAGCCATAGCTGGAAGGTGTCCTCTGTCATTTGAGGGAGGGTAACTGGGTGAGTACAAACATGCCACATCACAGTCTTCCCTGTGTGTCTAGGGAATGGTTTCCACCACGCGCATAATGGCAGCGTGGCAATTAGCCCAAGAAGAGCGGGTGAAAACACTCACTCCTTGTCCTGGTCACAGGGACACACAGTGTCAGAGGCGGCTGGCAGCTGATTCCTGCACAGCGGAGCAGCTGGCTTTGGGGGCTGCCCTCCCATTTCCTCAGTTTCCCACTGCCTGCTTCGGTGCCTGCCCCTCCACTCCTCCTTTGACTGTTTCTTTTCTCTTGGGGAAAAGTATATTTTGCCCCTAATATTTAGCAATGACCCCGGTTTTATTTAAATCTCTCATTTCCTATCCCCATGGTTACTCCTAATTCAACGCCATAAAGAATTTGCCTCCTTGATGATGTCTAGGAAATGTCTTTGTTTAAACCGGCTCTGCCAACCCACTGACATAACCTAAGCTCTCAGATATCTGTTTCCTTGCACACAGGTGTCATTCCTCTGGATCTTTTCAGTTCTACTGCTAAACCCTATCCCATTTATTCTGGTTATCTAGAAATCCCCCCTTCCCCTCCAACCTAGTCCACCTTTCATTCCGACCTTCTGGAAGACTGCTGTTAGGCAATGCTATCTTGGTCTAATTTGTAAGAAATAATTCATTTATTACTGCTACATACCTTTCCTGATTTTCCTGGGCATGGCAGAAATAACAGGCTGTTCCAGTCTTAAAGAACTTCATATAAATTGCATTCACATACAACATATCTCAGCGATAAAGGGACCTGAGCTCAAAGGAAGCCGCATCATATCTTAACTCTCTGGAGTTTTGGGGGGTTTATTTTAATAATATCCTGACTTTAGCATATACAATCCACACTATTTGCCAAGCTTAAAACAACAGCCACAGGAGGATCCTGTCGTACGTTTTGCAACCGGTTCTCACATCAACAGAGTGCTGATCCTGCATGGAATTCATTCCACATTTTATTCATTATCTGAATGAGTTATCAAGACAGCTCTCTGCCTGGCTGGAGGTACCAACATAGTGCAGACAGATTTTTTCCCACAGAACTCTCCGAAGCAATACTGTCAGCAGAGCTATATTTAATGGGCTCTACCCATGCAGTCAATCTCTCAGTGCAGAAGAAATAGTTTACAATCTCTGAAACCCTACACTCCTCTCTGCCACGGAGCAGGAAAAAGTAACATCTACCGTCATTCCTTTTGCATGTTGCTGGATCCAGGGGGAAGGGAAAGCTAATAAGACAATGAGGACATTGAAAACAATATTCTAAGCAGCAGAACAAGAAAAAAAAAACAGTAGTCAACATCTGCAAGCAATCTTTAATCACAGCTAAAAACTGCCTTTAAATTCACATATGTCATGCCCTACTTACCTTTGCTTTAGGCTTAGAATTAGTTTAGAAATAACCTGTGTTCTTCTGTATATCATTGCTATTCCTGAATGAGGAGTTAGGACAAAGACTGTTGCATGCAAAGAGGTTTCCCCCCAAGTTAAATGCTGTTAGGCAGAAAATAACTGACATTTTGGGAAGATAACATAGGGCAGCTTTATGTGCCCTCTGAGTTTTCTGTGACGTACCCCTGTAGCACGCCTGAAAGAGCTTTGTACCACACGCATTGAGGTAAAGGTCATCTGTCCTAAAGTGATTTCTATGAAATAAAATTGCCTGTTTCCCAATTTTAAAAAAAGGTCCAGTTCATGAATATGGCAGAGAAATGTCATCACACGCTGATCAGAGGACTGAGGTAAGAGGCGGAGGAATGGTGTGACCTTCACTTCACATCTGAAATAAAAGCCTCTTGGGGTGTTGAAGAGGGACTGGTGAGTGATGTCTGTGAAACCTGGGGCCGGGGTGTGGGTCTGCTCGGCACTACGCATGACATAAGCACCATGGGGCAGAAAACAGTCATTTTAGTGTGGTTTGGCAGGATTTAGCATCAGAACAATTACACTGATGAAAAAAAAAAGACCAGATGACACAACACAATACGATGAGCAGCAACAAGAAGGATGGAGAGTGCCTTACCTGGGCACGAGCAGCAGCACAGCTGTGTGAGGCAGCTCACCGTGACTGAAAATGCAACACAGTTATAGCAGGGAGAAGGTCAGGAGCCTATATGAGATATCTTCCATCTCTATAAGTCCAAACCCCTATTTCCAGTGTCTTATTGTTAGAAGTGCTACTAACTTGGGAAGTGTGGAGGTCCACCTTATAGCTCAAAGCTTTAGGATCAATGTTCATTACCTCTTACCATGCTGGATGTGATATGCCTGTAAGTCCCTTTTTTAAAGTCATGAACCACATCACTTTTAATTGCCTAACTCAAGATTTGCCCTTCCACAAAGCATAGGTATAAAGTTGACTGCACTTGTGATATAGTTTGATTCTTAGTTCTTAAGTTAGACCAGAAAAAAAATCCAGAGTCTTCTTGCCCGCTATGTCCTCCTCCTCCCCCCGTTATAAAAAAAACCCCAAATGTGCAGGTTATAAATAACACAAGTTATCTAACATTTCACCATATAAGGAATGAGCAGAACTGGAAATGCTGATTTCTTTTTTGCCTTTAGCATTCAAATTAAATGGACAATGTAGCAAATTGAATATTCCCAGAAAAAATGGTTTATGTGTAGTTCTGGTGTTCCTGTGTCTTGCTCTGAGCTTTGTTGGCCCATTTGCTGGTAATTCAACAGCCAAGAACCATAAGTTTGATGTTACATCGCTAATACATATCAGTCTCTGACCAATTTGAATGCAAGGGAAACAGAGCTCCTTCACTCTTGTATTACATCCCGTGTAAGGGTAGGGAGCATATAGGAAGGGCCTGTTTGTTAAAGCTTGCGGGACATGTATCTACTCGCCAAGGACTAGCATGAGCTCAGTAACACCAATTTCATTGCTGTCTTTAGCCAGAGAACGGATATTTTGAGGGCAAGCACAGGCAGTTAGATCTCTTGTCATATAGGTTAATCTTGGGGTAAGGACTGAAGCTAATCTAGGGCTAAAACTGGAGTCTGAAGTACTTGGTTGGTTTACACCATATTTTTCCTTATTAAATAACAGGTATCCTTCCAGACCCCTTTTCCGCAGGAGCTGATTCAGTTTTGGCAAGCAGTCCCCTTCCCTCTGTGCTTCTCCTCTGAAACCTGAACTGGCCTCCATATGGAATTAAAGAAGGGGATGAAGATAGGAAGCTGTTCTGAGCCTTTCTCTCTCTTACAGGGAGATATCAGCTCCTGAAAAGCAGTTTTGTATCCCCTGGTAACACCAGGCTCAAGAAACATTTCACAAATAAAGAATCTGGCTACCTGGTTAGTAGCAGTCCAGCACTCACTTTTGGTTTTCTCCTGTTTGGTGTTCTCCTGTTTGGTGTTCTCCTATTTGCTCATAACCAGGTATGAAAAGATACCTGTAAGCAACTGAAAATAACAGAGAAATTACTCATTTTGGAAGCAAAGTGAGTTAAAGCAATGAACCGCAGTACATGTTCTTTATGCATGTACAGCAGCATAAGGAAACTGTGGGAAGCTAATTTGCAAGCCTGTTTACTGAATACCTGGAACAACTCCCATTTCCCATTTAAATTAGCTACAGGAAGCCAAGTGTCTAATTTGCTTCTCCAGTACCTGCTTGTTCCCCTCATTTATGTCCATACCCTCGTGCATTTTAGTAGACCATCTCTCCTGGCATTTCAGATGTTTATTGCTACAACTATAGTCTGTAGTAGCCTCTCCAGGGAAAAATAAATGCAGACTGCTAGCACACCAGGCTGGCTGGCTTTGTACCTGCTTTGCACTTCATGGGCACAAACAGCTATTTGGAGTTCAGGAGAACAGCAGGTCAGGTTCATAACATCCAACAAATCCCTGGACCAAAACCAGTATGCAGCTCTTGCAAAAGCAGAGACTTTGAGGAACAGTCTCCTTTTTGCGGTCAGTGCTAAACCTGTTCTGTATCCAATGTCTGGCTATCCAGCGTTAAAGCAAATGATATATAAGCAGTGTAATAGTAGTATTTAAAATAATCCCTTCCACATACAACAGCACCTCAAAGCTTCTTTCCAACCTCATCTGCTCAGGGCTAATCCAGGATGTGAAGAAAGCCTCCTGTGTCACCGATTTTGTCCTCTCCTTGGAAAAGGAGGGGACATGGCTTTGGATGTGAGAATTGCTCATGGAAAATGTCCTTGGTTTTAGTCCCTGCGCTCTGGTCTCCAGAGCCTGTGAGCTTGAAAGCTCAGCTGTGCGTCTCTAACTAATTATGGGCTGTGTTAACATTGCTGCTTGCTTTTCCAGAGGTATGTTTCTCGATGGAAAATTGTGAGAAGTGTCAATAAATAATGACAGTTTTGAGAGTACCGGGCCAAGGTTTATTCTTGCCTATGGACATAGTTATATAATGGTTCTTCATCATCTGTGGCCTTTTCTTAACCAAAAGTCAACTGGAATACACTGATAACGTAGGCAGTGGAAGATAAATGCCTCTTGTTTAGCAGTTGAAAACTCTTGTTTACTTGGAGTAAGATTTGTAAGGGCACAAAGCATGGGGAGCAGGATTTTAAATGCCTTCTCCAACCACTGCTGGTAAGATACTTTCACCAGTCAGCCTGCCCCTCCGATTAGAGGTTGACTTTTCAATAGAATGATAAATGCCAGTTCTTCCTCACACATTTTCTGCATTTTTTTTTTTTTTAGCTATTGATAAGAGAAGAAAATTCCTTTATTTTTTTCTCTCCTCTCCCTCCAGAGAGGTCAGGATTTATCCCTGAATGATTACATGATCTGTTTCATGCTAATTAAATAGAAAGCAAGTAAGAACTATCGTTTATGGAGTCCTTAAGCCCAGAGGTCTTATTTTACATTTCAGTACAAAACTGAAGGAAATTGAAAACATTACTCCTCAGAGAACTGAGATATAAAAACACTGGGAAATATTAATGTAAGCAGAGCACACAGAAATATCTCATTTATGTTCCCATTTGTTAAAACAAAAAGGTACTTTTTTAAGCAAATGATGAAAATTGAATACTTTCCTCACAGTAGGAATATCACTGGTATCAGTCTTATAACCAGAATGACCATCTCCCCTCTCTCCCATTCCTCCCCACCCCCAGCCCTGGAAAACATCCTTTAGGATACAGCAGAGTCAGAATTTGGCCCAGTAGATGACCTGTCTTCTTAAAGCCATTGTAATTTGCTCAGTGCTCTTCTTTAAAATAATCGTTTAAAGTAGGGTTGGAAAAAAAGAACTGTCATTCTTCGAGTATCAACGTTTGATGCACTGTTTTGACTCTTTTAAACACATATCATTATGTCTTCCTCAAATACCATACATAGTGAATGAAATGCCTAACCAGTGGTTAAGAACGACATATTTTTAAATCAATGCTGAACACTAAGTAGTTCAATGGAGTTCTAACTGAAAAATAAAAACTAACAGCTAGCAACCTGGAACATGCAGCTGCTTCTTTTGCTTCCTCAATGATTTAGGATTAATTTTACAGGCTTTATTACATTACATAATCTCACTCTCTCTGTTCTCCTGGTGGATGAAAACATGTTCATTGAAATGATCTTCCTGTGAAGCTGCAGAACTCAGTCTGGTGCAGGAAGAACAGGGCATAGGTGATAAATGTTTCTAGGACTGAATCACCTAGCTCTTGACACTATTGCTAAATTAAATTACAGTTCCTATGGAACCTGCATGGAGAGAACAATTTTAAGGCAAAGCTCATAGTAAGAGAGGTAAACGGAGGAAGGAAACCTTGTGATCAAAGTACTGCTGGACAAGATGAATTATGGAGAGACTTTGTCTTTAATTGGCTTAGGATACAGTTATAGGTAAAATCCCCCTCTTACCTAAGGTCTTAGTTGACATATATGAACAAGTGATTCAGTGGAAGGTGTATGGGGAAGGCAGCGACAAGCCATGAATGCTACACAAAATAGCAAAAGCCATTTATCTTCATGACGGTCATTAAAGAAAGACTGGAAACTTCCTTTCTCCAGTGGATGGTCTCAGCTTTGGGATATCAGTGCAGTCACCCATATCATCCCCATAGAGCAAACCGAGGGTGTTTTCAACAATAACACAGAGTCAAATGAAGCCATTACTGCAAAATTTCACAGAGTTTGGAAAACTAGACCGCATGAATGCCCTTCCTCCAAATGTGGGAAACACTAGCTCAGCCATACTATCCTCCATGGCACCTTCTTGGAGGATTGTGAATGTACCTATCAAAATCCCTTCAATTTCATGGTTTTTCACTGGCTATTGATACCAATGAAGGGCTTCAGGAATCCTTCCATGCCCAAAGCAGCTGTTTTGCACCTGGTTTTATGGGAAACTGTGAAATGAGATTTTCTCAAGATTTTTGGGGGGTTGAGGGTGGGACGAGACCTGATGAATTTAAAACAACTATATGAAGCTTTATTACTCAAGGAAAATCATGCATTCTGGAAGAATTCATTACTAGAAGTCTAATGAACTATCAGGACCTCACATTTCATGTTCTGATTTTTACTAATTTCCAATAAATATTTTTAATCAGGAAGGCTGACTACGGTGATTAAGCCACAAAAGATTTGATTTTCTGTACATAAATAACACACAGAGAATAAACATAATACTATAAACTGATTTTCAGTTATACAAAATACTGTGCTAAGGCTGCTGGAAATTTTTCCATCAAGATGGAAACTGGATTGTTAGCTGAACATTTTTATTAGTATCTGCTTTAGTTACATTTCCATTTTCTGTTAGAAAACTGATATTTTTTTGGCTGAAAGTTCTTCCCTCCTCCAGTTCCCAGTGCAAAAATGTCCAACCACTTTCTACTAAACAGGTTTTTGGCTTTCAGGTTTCCAAGAAACAAGGCAAATATATCCACTGTATCCCTTGTCTAAGCCACTTGATTTTACTACAGCACTGGGTAGGTTCACAGCTCAGTAGAAGAATAGCGTGCAGTGCATGCCAGCAGATATGCAGGAAAATCATGTCTCTGCCCCCACAGCTTGCAGTGTGCAGAGGAGAAAGGGAGAAGAAGGAGAGAGAGGAAAGATGTACATAAGTAGACCTTTACCTATACTTTATAAGCCCAGTTGTTCTTTCCTGCATAAAAGCTCTAATAAGAATATATGCCTTGGGGTGATGTTTGGAAGAGGATGATATGGGTGAGGTAGGAGGGAAGAATGGTGGAAAACTAAGGGTGGAAAACTAAGGGTGGAAAGGAGAGGAAGAAATGTGTGAAGGGGAGGAAACTGATAGAGGAGAGATCAGAAGAGGGCAAAAAAGCCCACAAGTGAGGACATCGATGGTAAGTGGTGGGGGACCTGAACAGATAGGAAGGAGCAGGGCAGAGGGGACCCCACAATCAGTGTCACTGCAAGCAAGGAGGGAAAAGCCTGGAGTTTCAGAGCTGAGGAAGTGGTAGGGGCCTAGAACCATGCCTCTCCCCATGGCTGCTGCTTTTCTGTGTGTGGTGTCAGCCAGCTTTGTGTCCTGGCCAGGTTCTTTAGGAGGGGAAGGTAGGAACTAGAAGGCTGTGACTTTTCACCCTCCCCATTCACTGCTGGGACAGCACTGTTGATCCCAGGGCTTTTGCCCTTGTGGCAGATCAGCGAAGCGGGGGCTGGGAACTCTCGGTGGGCTCCCTGTGGGGAGCAGAGTACAGTGTACAGTGTGATTAACCTGGTAGCTGCAGATAAAGTATTTACTGCAGTGGAAAAAGATACACAGATGCATTTCATTCTTCTACTATTAAACCGGTAACAGGCAGCACGGCTGAGCAAGCCAGGCGATCCTATTACATTTCAAAAGGTAGCTCTAAGGATTCATCTTCCCCACACTCCGTGCTCCCATATGTTGTGTGAATGAGATGGCTTTACTGAAGCTACTATCTCCTATTGGCAAGATGGGTATATTCCAGGAAAGCCATTAAGTGAAACGTCTAAGTCTGATGCCGATGGTATTTTTCTTCCCAGCCCCCGCTCCCGTGCAAAGCAAACTTTCTTTCTTCTCTATGTCTGTCTCGTGTATTAGCACACATGAAAATTTTACTGATATGAATTATATAAATCCACCAGAGAGGCTGTTCTGCAGTAGCACAGAATAGGGAGGCTCTATTGTAACACAAAAGCACATCATGGATGAATGAATATAACAGAACAACAGAAAATCATTAACAGTCCACAGGCCAGCTAAGTGTGCTGACCATAATTTATTCATATTTGCTTAGGTTTCTCTTCTGATTCTGACTAGACACAAATTAGAAAGCCTGTACAGCCATATCATGGAACCCAGGGAGAAACGCACCTTAAAAACTGATGACAGAAGTGCCTTCTCTTCACCAATCCCCAATGCCTTCAGGAGGGTGACAGACGTCTTTTGGTGAATTGCATCTGAGTGGTGTAAGACATTACCACCTCTCTGGTAGAAGAAGGTTTCACCATTGGTCAAGTAGTCCCCAGACCTCCAGTGGCCTCCTTCATCGCCTTGTTCATACTGATACAGCTCAGACATGGAGCAGTGGAGTGAGGAAGAAAAGTGGGTGAGGGGAGGACACTCACCTGGCAGATCCTGGGGTGCTTGAAGCCTAGAGGTCAGGGCCCAGACATTCAGCATCTCCTGACAGAGCACAGGCAGCTGGAGATGACTTTCCAAGCATTGGTAGAAGAAAGCCCCATCCCTGGTGGGTGTTTGGAGAGGGTGCCCTGGTGCTCCCCGCACACCCAGCCTGCAGGAGGAAACAGAAATGCCAGGAATGTTCCTCAGAGCCATGATGAGCCAACTAACAGAAACACCTGGTTTTAAGCCATCTCCCTGAAACAGCTTATAGGGAAAGGAGCAGCCCTGGCTCTCACAAACACTGCCTGATAAGTCATTGAATTGCTCCCCAGATGTCCCCAAGTTGCATTCACTCAAACACCGTTGAGACACAGCATTAAGATCTGTTCTTCAATAAACACTTTCCTCTTCGGGAGGAGACAGAGCCCACCCAAGTCTGGCCAGACAGTGAAAATTTGCTCTGTGCTTGGCCGTCTGAGTCAGATACAAGG
>VZTL01065047.1:0-14083 GCA_013400535.1 Scopus umbretta | reverse complement strand
AAAAAAAAAAAAAATCATTGTGTGCATGAAAGTCCTTTTTGTCTTGTGTGTGGGGGTGGGGAACACTGCTGGCATTTTGATTAGCTTTTGTGTTTTCTTGCTGAAGTTCTCATTTATGTACCATGCTCTATTGATAAGACTCATATGGAGATAGTCCCATTCATTTCCTGCAGCATGGCGAGACCCAAGTAAAGAGCTGCACCATCAGTCTTTGCAGAAGATCTCTTGCTTGCAAGGGATTTGGGATTTGTTCCCAGTCTGGCTAAAACAACTAACCCCTTCTTCCCCCAAAAGGAGACATCAACATAGATCAGTGTGGAAAGGTGGCACTGGCTCACAGACCTCCGTAGGGGAAGGAGGGGAATTTCATATTCATGGTCTTTCCCCCATATAGGAGGGCAGCTGTGACATTTGAATGATAAACGTGTTATTAGTTCTAGGTCATGAAAATCAAAATGCAAACCTACTTTTTCTGAATCTAGAGTGTCTTCCCAGGGGCTTTTTATATTCACTGGGCACTTTAGTTAGTTAGGTAAGACCACTGAGGAGAACCTGGCTTATATTTTAGGTCAACATGCTGCCACAAAATCCTAAGTTAAGCAGCCTATGGCATCTTCAGCTTTCTAACTGAAAACCCTCCATGTCTGCTGGAAAAAAACAAGGGGAGCATATGTGAGGGAAGAACTGAAGTGAAATTTGAGCTAAGTTACCAAGATGTTTCACGGTCATCTCTCCCTCCACTGAGGTGGTCAGAGAAGGATGTTAGTGTCAGTGACACTCTCCAGCTAAACCTCTGCTCCTTTCCCTGGACCAAAGCCAAAGGCAGAAAGGGAAAACCAAGAGGCCATCAACACTACAGCCCTGCCAGTAGGCATGTAGCTGTGTGCAGACAGCAGACCACGAGACATCATGGACAAAGAAGAATACGTGTTGGCAATGAGCGCTCGATTCACATTTTAAACAAATCACAGCAGGCAAGTTTCCCAATGAGTTCAACATTTCGTCAGGGGATATGAGTTCCTATAAACATATTTCTAGTTATGCTAGTGACTAAGTCAACCTCCTCCTCTATCAGCAGGCTAATAACAGCAGAGAAACAGCCAGCTTGAGCTGTTTTTGGAGCCACTTTCCCAAATGGAAGGAGAGGGTCTCCCAGAGGGTGCAGGTCAACAACTGCCTCTGCCATTGAGGCCAGGATGAGGCCAAGACAAAGAAGTAAGAGATGCCACTGAGATAAAACTTGGATGACTAGGTTGCTTTGGTGAATAACTGGAGTGTAGGGTCCTAATTGCTTTAGGTGACTGATGACATTATTTGGTGTAGCACAGGTAGTCAGCAGCCTGGTTCTCACAGACTTTGAAATCTGAGCCACGGCACAAAGAGTTGGGCTGTTCTCAGCTGATGATCATCTTTTCAGCAAGGCAGTCCTGATTTCCAGGCCTCTTTTGAAAACAGGTCTTGAGATCTGAGATTAACATTTTCCAAGACATCTAAATAACTTAGGGGCCTATTTTCTGGTATTAACATTTTTTAGCAACAATAGTTGTAACTTGGATTATTGCTTTTGATTTAGAAATTACCTAGGTAAGTCCTCCAAAAAGCCATGCAGCTATTGTTCATAACTACTTCTGGATTTCCAAGGGGTTATGCTTCAGTATCCTCTGTGTGGGATATGTGGTTCTTCATCCCCAGGGAACAGGGGACCACCCTTCTTTTCTTGAAGGCTACATGGATAAGATCCCAAATTCTTCTCTCTTGAAGTATGGGGTCATGGTACACAAGAGGCTGAGAACCACTGGTCTATATTTATAATTTCCTATTTTTTGCCAGTCCTGTTATCGTTCTCCTAATATACAGCACTTTTATCTTCCCAGGGGTCTACTTGTTTTGAAATATTTTCTTGGTCTTTTTTTTCTTCTTCGCATTTTTGCACTGACATCATCTGATTGAAAATAAACTTTTTTATTTTGTTTTGTATAAAACTGGCATTTTAGAAGCAAAATATTGCTACACTTCCTAGGACTTAATTGTATTTAGGTCTGATTGTTCTTTATTTAAAATCCATGGCTAAATTCCTGTCGACCCAATAAGAGCAAGATCTATAAAGGGAAAAAAAAAAAGATTTATAGGATTATGAAAAGAATAGATTATTTTATCAGCTTTTTTTAAAATGGAAAGAGGTAATTAACCAATTGGACTGGGTTTGCATAGCCTATTTATCTATCAGGTATTGTGAACGTTTCAATACATTTCTCTTATTCATTTCTAATTCCCTGCTGAGCCAATAATACTTCTAAAAATACTTAGGCAGAGGGTGAATTCACCGGTGTCCTACTAAATGATAGCTTGCCTATATTTTTATGATCCAGTCACAGCAGGGAAGTTAGCATCATTTAAAAAAAAAAAAAAGATGCTAAAACCTATGTAATTGTTCTCCTGAACTATCTAGGCCAGAGAGTACAAATCACACGATACAGAAACCTCCTGGGAGATTCAGGTGGAGGAGCAGGAAACCAAAGAGCGGCAATGCTGCACTATGCAGGTGTTGATAATGGCAATCACTGCGAGGACCTCTGACATCACCAGTCACTCCCAAAAATGCAGTTAATAAGCTTATATGACGAAATCATTACTGAGTCAATGTATAAATACATCCCCTTTGGCCTCATCAGGTCAAATAGGAGCTGACCTCTGCTGTGCAGGTTTTGGTCTAAACCAGTTCACCATTAAGCAGGTTCCCATAAATGAATGAGCTATGAAAGAGTACTCAGAGATGAATTTTGGCTTCAGTGACTGCATGAGACATTAACTGAGTGGCTGTAGGCGCAGTCAGTTGGTTTGCTACCTAATAGCCAGAGCAGAATTAGAGGTAATGAAAAAAAAATCTTTGGAAAATGCCTAGAAGGGGAATAAGTACCAATTTTCCATTACAGAGGAATTAATTAGAAGACCATGATAAACTCCCTTTCTTGCCCACTTTACTTGTCATTCTGGAACTTGTTGTTCTTTGGGTGAAGACCTGTTACTTCCAAGGCATTTCAACAGCACAGTGGGTCCCTGCCTTTGTGCCTGGTCTCCACATGCTGCCCTAACACAAGTAGTTCATAACGACAGCAGCAAGCAGACTTAAAATGATTGCAGCCTGAAATACATCCCTTGCATCAGAGACCCTGTGTTGCAAAGGGGATACCACATTGCTCAATGTCCTTAGTGACCAGCGACTTTTAGAAAGTTGTAGCAATAATTAGTTTTTGGAGGCCTGGGCTGGCAGCTGGACCAAGTGCTGATTTACCCTTCCCATGTGTGGGGATAGGTCTGCCTGTGTCTTTTGTTCTAAATTTCCATTTTTCTCCAGTAGTGTCAGCCACATTTGGATTACCGGGACACAGCGTGACAGTGTAGCCCTAAGGACAGAGCTACTTCTGACCCAGGGCTGAGCATTTCTACTTTTATTTTATTTTATCCAGGAGTGATACTGTAGGAAGTTAGTATTAAAACAAAGTCATGTCGCTGGTTCACTGAATGCTGCAGTAAGTCCTTTAAGCAGGCTTTGGTTATTCCTCATGGAGGTGCTCACACACAAAAGACCATTAAGATTCAAGATGCTAACACTGAAACTACCTTTCCAAAGCATCTGTAGATAGGTCATCCTTTTTTGTCCTCCCTTCTCCCACCCCTTGCCATACCTTAAGCCTCTAGAGAAACGACACTGTGAAAGATTGCATGGAAAACAAGCAAGGTGCTGTAGAGACTGTTTTCACTTGCTGTGAGGTGCACAATAGCCAGAGGCTGAAAATACTTTCTTGATTCTTCTAGGAGGAGAGTCTCATGTGAGGTCTCGAAATAGGACTTTAGTAAGCCAGAGCTGAATTTCATCTGAGTCCCACCCCCTGCTGGAGAAGGAAAAACTTGATATTATTAACGTAAGAGGTGAGGTTAGCTCAGGAATCTGTGCCAGAAGAGGCTGAAATCCCTACTGTACATTTTGGAGAGCTGAAGAATGATGGTTGCAAGACGGGGTAGGTGCCCAGTTCTGTTGAGTTTCAGCTGGAACCGAATGGCTAATGTGCCCTTGAAAATTCCAGCCTGCAATTCCTCCCTGCTGCAGTTACAACAGCACAAAGACAATGTGGTAATGTCTGCTGCATTACAGAATCTCTTTATCTGAAAAAAAAAAAAAAAAAAAAAAAAAAAAAAAACCTTCAGNAAAAAAAAAAAAAAGTCCTGTCAGACTAATCAGGGCATTAGCAGTATTACAAAAGTGCTCCTCACAAATGCTAAAACACAGACATGACTCAGATTAATTTTCAGATCAGGAAACTTATCTTTCTAGTGTGCAGCTCTAGCCTGTAAGAGAGGTTTCTGGCTTTAATATGGATTTGTTTGGTGGCACTTGGCAGAGAAACAGAGCAGGGTTGTTTTTTTTTAAATTATTATTATTTCAAAATCTACTGGAAAGGATTTAGCAGCCTTTTGGAAACATTAAATTTTCTCTATTTTGGAGAGGTTTTTGACCTTTCTTAAAGACTTTAATTGTCCAGGATTGTCACATCTGATTTCTTTAAATACCCATAAGAGGAAAAACTCACAAAGCAAATGAAAGGTTAGTGAACTTTGCTTTATTTTGCTCACAATGCGGACTTCCAAACGATTGGAAAATAATTTCCTTCTATTTTGAATGATAGAAGTTAAAGATAGGAATGACCTATTAGATCACTGTGAGCATTTCCTTGACAATGTGGTTCTGTTTCACTAATCGGAATAAAGGAACACAAATTTCGGCTGCTGAGCATTTTCAAGGGCCAATAGTGGTGCACAGAGACCCTCATCGCAAGGAAGACCTGAGCCAACTCAGCAGGGACCGGATGCCTTCAGCACCCGGCTTCTGTTCGGTGGCCTTACGAAATGAATGAGTTGCGTCTGTCCAATGTAGAGTGACCAGGGATGAATAGCACAAAAAGCACAACTATGACTGCTCCATTTATTGGCCACTTTGGCAGCATGGCTGAATAGCAAATGGATGTGGAAACTGCTCAGAAACTCCCAAACAGGGACCTAGCTATGTGGATGAACCTGCACTTCCTTCACCCTTTGACATTTTATTATTAACTACTAATTTTGAAATACATAGTCCATTCGATGGGCACAAAGAGAGCTAGCACAACAATCATCTTGTTCGTTAAAAACACCCGTCTATGCTCCAGCATTTCACATGATGAAATTTGTTTTCCACAATGTTTCCTGTGCATGGCTTAACTGCAGGACAATTTTTTTAATAGTTTTTAAATTTTTTTTCCCCTAAACCAGTATTACACTAGTAGAATGTATTTCAGATGGCAGAAAAAGACTTGCTCTTGTCCGGTTTGGAAGCAATCATGGAAAAGTTTCTTAGCATATCTCAAAACTGGAACAAATTGTTGCTCTGCAAGGCACAGCTCCTGCCCACTGACTCTCCAGCAGCTCCTTGGGACAATCTCATTCAGTTCAAGGATTTTCCGTGGCAAATCTGTCTTGCAGTTTAAAGGTCCTTAAACAGTATCAGAGGGTTTTGCTTTTCCTACATCTCCAGAGGGTGACAGACACAGCTACTGCTATTGCGGTTAAAATTTATCCTGAGCCTTCATGGCACTTTATTGACTTTGGCTGAGGCTGGCTCTGTGCTACCATGTAGCAGGGGTGATGTATAAGGCATATATTGCAAGCTGTCAGTCCAATGCACTCCAGAAGCTGTGATGACACCTCCTCGGTAAGTTGACTGACTGCTAGGTGTTCAAACACTATTAATGTTAATATTCATAAAGCTGAGCTGTATCCCATAAACACCAGCAGAGACCTATCTCTTCCTCTTATGGATCCAGAATAAAATCCTCCTCCTTTCAGGAGATGGGAGAGGAGTCATATACCATCCCAAGTGTACCAAGGGTAGGGAGAATTTAGTAGGAGCCAAACTGTCATAATGTACTGGTTCCAGACAAATGCAAGAGTTGCAGGAGCAGCTGTTTCCTTATCAGACACTTGAGTGTGATATGCAGAGTTTGGCATATGTAATACAGCTGTAGAGGATCACATCTGAAATGCAATAAGATCTAAAGAGGCTGAGGTTGTTTGGGCATCATTTTGTCACTGGGAATGTCCTGTCAGGTTAAATCCAGACCTGTGGGCCATGCTGCACCTGGAAGCACCAAGGAGTGAAATGGAAAAGAGGAGGAAGTCTGCTGAGGGGTGGGCAAGGAGGAGGGTGGTGTCCAACCGCAGCACAGTGTCCTTGCTCAAGTGGCCTGCTGGATGGGACATGGGCACACTGACTCCACACATCCCTCACATGGCCTCCACCACGGGGCTTTCTCTTTTTTAAAAGTGGTCTTTCCTTGGTTGGCTATCACTTTGGTATCACTGCTTGCNGGGTTAAACCACAACAGTGGGGCAGTTGCCCATGCTGTATAAGACACAGCTGATGTAGAGCTTTTCCCAACAGCTTGAAAAGCAAGCTGATCTCAATGCATGTCCTGGGTTCTCCTCCTTGGTGGCCAAATCCAGGTCATGGTTGAAAGAAGAAACAGATCCACATGTGCTGAACCCTGTGAGAACTGCAAGGCTACAGGGTTTGAGGAACACGGGGCTGGAAAGTCCAGCCTCCTGCTGTCTCAGGTATCATACCCAATAGTCCCCCACTGATTTTAGAAATGAGTTTCTCTCTGTCCCTTCTCCCTCTGTCTCTCTTGAGTGTGGCACCAGAGAAGTACATAAAGACGCTGTTATAAGGCAGTTAGCTGAGCTCCTATGTCTTATGTGGTGTCAGTCCAGATTTGGCCTGAGGCTGGGAAGACATCTCCACATGTTATCTGGTGCATCTGACAGTTTTTGATGGTAGTCGCCCATGTCGTGAGGTAAATGCCACACAGATGAAGATTTATTTCCATGTGTATAATGTCTCCTTAAAAAAATCATATGGAAGAAACAAACATAATGACAGAAAAAACCCTTTTAGCATATGCATGCACATTTATATGCCTGAATAGAACTGCCCAGTGACTTTTGAGATGCCTTTGGAAACTTTGGCCAAGCTATTTCTTAAAAGGCCTTAGAAACAATTCAGTTTGACTTGGAGTTCCCAGCATGGTCTTATCTGCAGAGCATTTAATTCTCATTTAGTTCATTTAGTCCTTCTGTATTTGTGGAATTTTGCAAGTGCTGGAGAAACCCCTCTATTTCCTAGATTTTGAGAATGCTGTTCTGTAATAAATTTCTGCTATATTTATCTCATAATTTGTATTTTCTCCTTGTTATTCTTTGCCCTGACACAAGTTGCTTTTGTGTGGATCAGCCCTTTGAGCTCTCTTGCTTTCCTTCTGTTTCCCAGTGATTCTTTTGAAACGATATGCAAGAGCATACATTTCACCTTGGCATTTGGCAGCCCCTTCCCCTCTTATCTTGTATTCATGAGCTTTTAGAAATGTCCTGTAGTAGCCTTGCCTGACTGCTGGGTGTCTGGGTCTTTTAATAGTTCTGCTAAGTTTAATTTTACTTGATTTTGCTGCTTCGTTTTTTATATGCATGCCAGACAGCTCATCCCCTCAAGAATGTCCTGAAGGCATCCTCTGCTATAATAAATAACAGAAGCGATAGTTAAAGTATAAATATATAAATAATGTTTGCTCTAGCGTGTGAGTTTGCCTTGCAAATACAAAAATGTGATGGAAGGCCTGCACTTCTGCGTTCAAATCCTTGCTGTACAGTGAAATGAACTGGATGTGCTACAGCGGTTTTCTTTGATAATGTCTGGCTTATAATTTACTTTTGGCTGAAGCAATCAGTGAGGGAAATCCATTTGAATAGCTTTGTAAGAATGCTTTATTTTTCTGGTGCTGCAGGCTGCAAGTTTCACACTCTGAGACTAAATCCCTTTCGTATCGTCCAGGTCCTGGGGAGAGACATTTATTTAAAAGTAGCTGAAATGAAGCACAGAAACAAACTGTAAGTGATTTTTGGCATTCGAAGTGCAGTGACTGTAAAGCGGTGGCTCAGCTCCATATTTTAATAGGCTTTAACGTATCAATTATAGTGCTGAGTAGTAATTAGGGCTATATAGCAAAATGCAGAGTGACCTCTAAGCCATTCCAAAGTTGTGGGAGCTGGTGGGAAGGGCAATTTGGGAGCAGACTGAATGCTGGTAATCATACCACAGGGTAAAAACAGAAAATGTGACTATTAAAAGTTGAATTTTGTTTCAGCAATGCAGGCAAGCCTTGCCTACTCTCCAAAGGTGAATTCTTCCCACAGCCTGAAGCTAAATAAATGGGCTGAGCAGTGGATAACTCTTCTGGGACCACAAGCAACAGCGTGCTTGTCCTACCAGCCTGCACAGCCTCCACCTGCTCCATTAAATGAAATGCATCTAAAAGCTGTGCACCACTTGACTGTGCTCAGCTGCTCAGAAAGCCTCTAGGGAGGCAGGGTGAAAGCTGAGAGCTGGGGAATGCTGCTTCTCGTTTCAGCATGGCCTAAAGACACCCCTAAAATTCCATGGTACAAAGGGATGCCTGGCCTCCAGATATGCTCCTTCCACCCTGCTCTCAGCCAGTGAAACTGCACAGATTCTGTTCCAGAAAGGGCACTCCAAAATTTCGGAGGACAGGGGCACTGCAGCCCCTTAATAATAATTATGTTAAGAGCAATGCAAACCACAAAATTACAAGTTTTCTTCCCTTGACAGTTGTTTTCTGCTCAAATTGCCCTGGAGACAGCGTGAAATGTCCAGTGGTACCATGGATGTTTGGTCAGCATGGCAACTTATATCCACATGAGTGTGCCTGGTCAATCCTGTAATCCTGAATGAGCCAAGCCCCAAACCTTCTCTTGTTTTCAGGGTGGAGTCAAAACCATGAAACACTTCTCCAACGTTTGTAGCCAGTGATCAATTGTAAGCTAAAGAAATATTTATTTTAAAGCGTAAACTGAGCAGTGTGAAATTTTTGCCCAGGATATTCCTCTTGATGTTACTATTTTGATATGCCTACGTTCATTGGTATAAATAGGGTGCAGTTGTCATCACATTTAACTAAAAAAAGCCCTCCTCAGTTGACAGCATAGGTATCATAAAGTCACGTCACCCCATACTAAGTAATTTTGACTCGAGTCGTATGCAAGCCTCTGAATGACAATTCTGCTTTTCTGGCCTTGGCTGGCATAAAATTTAGGAGCAAGGGAAGGCTTTCAGAAGCAAAGATTTGTAGGCTTGACATAGAGCACCGATGAATCATATACTTGAAAACTTTATCCACCATAGTTGAAAACAAAAATCACATACAAGCCAAAAATGCAAAGTGGGCCCCCTGGATGTGACATGGCTTGGCTTGCCTCCAAGAGGCTTCAGCAATCTTCTAGCATGGTTGGAAACACGCCAACAAGTGTCCTTCATGAGGGTGGAGGGAATGAAATGTTCACAAGAACTAATTTCTTCATGTAAGATCCCACAGAGAGAAATGGCTGTACTATCCTCATGAAGAGCGACATGAAAGTTTATCCCATTTTAGGACTCGGCCTTGTCTTTCCAGCAAAGTACTTATATGGGCTCCATTACTGTCCTGCCTGAGCGAGTTGTAGTCTTTAATGCATTTACTTTTGTGGGTAGGAAAGGCTGATATTTGTGCTTCAGACAGTGAAGACATGAATGGGAATGCAGTATTACACCCCACACAGAGAGAAGGGATACTAGTATTGCTAGTCTCAGCAGCAGAACTTTTACTTGAGTGTGTCTGAGCATAAAAAACTAAAGGAGAGGAGAGTCAGTCTGTATGAGGATAGGGAGAACTGCCAAGACTCAACTGGATAAGTAACACGTAGTAAATGCTTAGAGTCACCTTGCCAGACAAATATTTGCCTTTCACTTTGAATGAAGACCAAATCATGTTCTAACTAGTAGGACCAAGAAATTCCACACATTTTAGTAAGTTGAGTGTCCTACAGAAACTCCCATGGTAAGTGTATGAGGGCAGACTTTGGGGGTTTGCTGGACAGACAGAAGGAAAAAAAAAAACCAACTCGGGAAGATATTTCAGTGTAGGAAAAAAATCAGAGGGAATACTGGAAGCTGGGAACAGGGTGGAAAAAAGCTTTGTAAATGAGTGTGGCTAAATACACCACTATACTTGGTGGATAGTCTTCATATTTAGTGATGGTCAGAGGGGTGGAATCCAGGAGCTGAAGAGGTCAAAGTCTCTGGGGAAACACTGGAGAGGAACTATGTCTCCTCCCTAAATCAGATTAGCTCTGAAAAATATGTTATGGGAAGAATTAAAATCTAGAGTAAAGACCACAGTCCCTGGACATTTCCAGTCATTTCTAACAACCATGTAAACTTCCTTCTCTGATTCAGTGAACCAAATGCAGAAGGCCATGGTAAACAAAGGACAGCAGTAGAATCGTTCTTTTTGTGACAGATGTGACCTTGGTGTCATTATTTAAGGACTATACTTAAGGGCAGTGCTCATTGTTCTTGGGTCATTTGCTCCATCTGCTATAATAGCCTTTTATGATGAATTTTTGGAAATAACTGATTTTATCAGTTGTTGCTAGGTTGTTACTAGGTGAGTAGCTCTGGTTGGACTTCAATGCAACGAACTCAGTTTTAATGAAAATATAAAATAAAGGAAGAAGGCTGAGAGAGGCCAGCTACTTGATCACTGGGATAAGCAAAAGCAGAATTCAGGCACTGAATTGTGACCCCTGTTCAGTGCAGACTTTTCTTCTACAGTTTTTTGTTGCTTTAAAATGAGCCAGAAATGACGCCTTCACGATTTCCCTTGGGAAACCTGGGATCCAGAGCTCTCTGCATTCAGTAGGAATCTTTCCACTGACTTTGATGGCCTTTGGACTGGACCCTAAATTTCCATAGCATTCCTGGGACTTGTGTCTGAATTTCACTTGCTTTCTTTGAGATTTCACATGCATCATTCTGGTTAATACAGCTACTGCCATAAATATAGCATGGTGAACAGTAAGAAGTTCTCCAGTTTTTAGTCAGTAGGAAACGCTGTCTGATAGTCTGCCTAATTTGCTTTTCCATTTTCATCCTATTACACCTCTCTGTATCCCCTTGGGCCCCTGTGAGTCCTCTCCTTTCTAGCACCTGTACAATCATGTTTTGTTACCTTGTATCGTGTATGTAAACATGGAAAAACTTAACTAAAATGAAGAAATATATCAAATTGTTTCACAATATACAGTCTAAGTACTTATGTACCCTTCAAAGGCATATCTGAATCACCTGAATAAAGCACTGTTTAACAACTATTAATTAAGTGGTGTTTATACAATGCTTTGAACATGTAAAATGGTGAGAGTTTCCAAGTGTATCACGAGCACTGTTATCACTGTTATACAAAAACCAGGAATGTACCGAACTTCTGTGAATCCCTCCCAATTACTGAAGACTTTGTGAGTTGAAGAGAATCAGCCATGACAAACTAACAGATAGTCTTTCTTCCAGCCGGGTTGTCCTTTTGTCTCCAGAAAATGGTATAAAGTGTAATTTTTTTTTGGCCATCTTGTTTATTTAAGCACATTTGTCAAAGCCTACCACAGAATGGTTATTCTAGTTTGAAGAAATCCTTCCGGGTCAGAAAGTCCTTTGGATGGCTCAGATCCAATTGCTCTCCCTTCCCATTCCTCCCTTTTAAGTCCTGAAAGTCTGTCAAAGTCTGGGCTGAATTCCTGAAACCAGTTGGAGTGTAGCTCTTCTTTTGTTCCCTGCTGCCAACTGCAGAAAGCTACGTTCACCAGTATTTGTAGTCACCAGATTTAAAATCCCTAAGTCCCATTGCTTCCTTTGAATGACCAGATGCAAAGCAATGCTTTAAACCTAGGAATGACTTTACAGAGCTTTTCACTTGCGGTGTTGGATGGACTGCTGTGCTGTCTCTGATTTCAAGGAAGAATGCCTTAAGCAGCCTATCTGTTTCTTAAGACTATCAGAGGTAAGGCTAAAACTTGCAAAATAACATCTGGAAAGCCCAGATCATTCTCTAATATAGAAATGCTATTTTCATCCTTGAGGTTTGAAGGCTATAAATATAGTTCTATCAGTGTAATTAATTCAGCTTAAAGGGATGTCTTCCATTTTCTATGTATATACATTTCTTACAGAACATGGTTTAAATGGAGAACTGCTTCAAGTGCTGTAGGGCTATTAAGTTTTCTTGCACTTGAAGGTACTCGATATTTGGTTAATTTTTGTCCTCTTACTATTCATTGGTGAATTAAATCACTGTTCTGCTTACAGATAGAAGTACAACCCAATTCATTAATCATACTGAGATTTTTAAACCTGCACTAGTCTGTTACAACTTGTTCTTCATAAGACTGGAAAATATTTCTTTCATCAAAATGGCTTAATGCCTATAAACATGTTCTAATTATATTTTCTTGGAATTAATCAAGTTCATTATGTTAAGTTTGGGATCTACATCTGAAGTGAATCTGAATTGTGAGTGTCTGCCACATTCCTTCAGACACTACTGATAAAAATAATGGTGTGAGATTTTCAGAAGTACTTGTTTTTGGCCTAATCCTGTTCCTCTTAAAGTCAATTGGAGTTTTACCCTTCCTTCAGTGGTGTGGATTTCAGCCAAATCTGAGCACTTCTCAAAAACTTCTAGTTTTGACAAATTTTTCAAGCAACCTCACAGAAAAAGTCTATACAAGGTGTCATTTGATTTAGAATAAGCAGTAGTTATCCCTGTGTTTTTTTGTTTTTTTGTTTTTTTTTTTTTTTTCTTTTTCCCTAAAATAGAAGCTTAGTGAGCATTTGGGATGAAAAGCAATTAAACTTCAGTGTAGTCTGCTATCAGATGTTTGGGGGGTTTTGCATGAGAAAATCCTTCAGAAACCTACAGAATACTTTCCAGACTCAAAAAAACAATGGTCTTATATAAAGAAGCCCCCCTTGTACAGAAACTGACAGTCTTTTTCATTAAAAGCCCTCTGAGAGAATGTTCTTTATCTCATTAGTTCAACCACAGATGTTTCCATTTCAGTTTATTCACAAGGACCAAGTCTTGAGGTCCTTAACTCAGAATTTGGTCAGGTCAAAGAAAGCTTTTTCCTTGAGTGATGGCCCCAGGATGTGGCCTATCACCAATTCCTGATCTTTCCATTGAAGACAAATGAAATCATACTTTCATCACTGTTAATGTTAACGATTGTCCAAAGCGAAATGGTTGAAAATGAAGGAAGACATTCTTTACCCACCAACCCATCATCAATGTTACCAAATTCCATATTTTAGCAAGCCCAACCTTATGACATGGTAAGGCAATGTCCAGAAACATGCTATCTACCAATTCAAATGTTTCTTGCCCTGAGTTCTATTTGGTTTAAGTGCTATGGAGTCAGCAGTGGAAGTAATGCAAGGGGGTGCAATTCTGGGAAGTCAGGGAGCCAATAAAAATTCACTTCCCACAGACAATTGGGCCTGTCAACATTTATGAATCTTACTAATTGCATTCCAGTAACACTGAAGGCCCCCAGCTGACATCAGTACCTGCCACTGCAGACAGGTACATGGGGTGGGTTTGCTCCCACTTTACTGTCTCAGAATTGGCTGTCTGGCTGCAGATAGGTGTCTAGACTCCCATTATAACCCGTGGAGAGAAATACTTGCCTCCAGAAGCCAACTCACCATATCTGACCTGTAACTGAGGTGTGATGAATCACTCTCTGGCTGTTTTTACTTCTCTCCATTGATTACAGGGAAAGCCCAGGTGAGTAGACACCTCTGTGTTAGGCAGCTGAAGTTGGATGAGATAGATCCCACTCAGGCTGCTCATATATCGATAACTGCAGTGAAAAAAGGTCTTGCAGATATACATATATTTAAAATAGCCAGCTCAGGCACTGCAGTGTGGGCAATGTGATGTGGGATGTAGGTTTGGGGAGTTGGCCTGACTTGAACAGTTGTTGTTCTTGGAGACCACACTGGGAATGTCCAACTGGCCTTCTTCAAAGTCAACATGGCCATGTCACTGTGAGCTACGTAGCTAGCCTAGCTGCAGGGTGTCACCTTGAGAGACCATTCCTCACAACC
>VZTL01065046.1:2403-21713 GCA_013400535.1 Scopus umbretta | reverse complement strand
GGTGGTGGAGTCACTGTCCCTGGAGGTATTCAAAAAACATGTAGATGTGGCACTTCAGGACGTGGTTTAGTAGTCATGGTGTTGTTGGGTTAATGGTTGGACTAGATGATCTCAGAGGTCTTTTCCAACCTTAATGATTCTATGATTCTATGATTCTATTTAGATAAAACTGCTGCTAGTCTAACAAGTGCCAATGACTTGTGAACCTCTTATACTTTTATTTAATTGTTCTGTTCCTTTAAAATGTTATAGTGATAAAGAATAGAAACAAAATAAAATGTGAAAAACTAATAATTAATATGTGGTTGGGATGTGGGATAGCTTGAATTTGTGTGCATATGCTGATACTTCCTGAGATCTAAGTGAAAATTATACTATTCCAGAAGTAATATCAAAAGAAAAAAGATGGAAAATGACTCAAGGGTCAGGAGCAAATTATGAGTACCTGGTGAGGACACATCACAAATGCTGAACCTTCTGTGGCTGTAACTGCAAATAATTGAGATGATTCATGGAAAAGGATTCCTGTAATGTCAGAATAATGCAACTTTAGAAGGTTAAAATAATATAACATCTCCCTAGACTCACTGGAAAAACTTTCATTAACCTGTAGAGAAGAAAAAGTCAAGCTCACAGTTGAGTAGGAATAAGTGACATTTTGATCTAGGTAATATGAGGATATACAAAGCATAAATGGAGCTAATTTAAATGTGCAGCAGCGTATGTAAGTTTAGAATTTTGCCCAGCAATTTTCATTTTGAATTAAGTCCTTCTCAAATACCAAATATTCTTTGGGAATAGGTAGAGGTGGCAACGAAAAGAACAAATAAACCCAGATAAACTTTAAGATGAATTACTTAAGCAGGTGTGCAGGTTAGAGAAACTCATAAAGAAAGTCCCCCTGTTAAAAGGCATATATTCACCCCGTTAACTGTCTGGGTTTCTGCATTCACTCTCTTTGGTCTTTGTTTTCCATTAATTCTAGTAAATGAGGTTATTCATAGCAATGTCAAAGAAAAATATGAATTTAAGCAAGAAGAATAACCTTGAAAAGCAAATTTGCAGTATTTCAGGCTTATCTGGGGATTTATACCAAGACATGAATCCTACCAGCTGTGCTCAGAGCTTGGGAGCGCTTTGGCAAGCTGTGCCTTTCAGAAGAGCACAGCACTCTCCAGCCATGTGCATGTTCCACCTGCACTGCAGTTTTCACAAAACTCATCCAACCTCCAGCTGAAAGTAATATGACTGAATTCAAGGTTTAATGTAGATGTCTTGTACATTTCCATCGCATCGTATTTACATTGAAAAGGTCATGAACTGAACTTTGTAATACATAGTAGGTCCAGTGTGGTGAATCATCATACTGTTGTCTAATCTTTTTTACATAGGAATACACTGAGCTTTCCACAATTGTGTTTTAATACAAGCCTTGGAATAACATCTAGGTGGCACTCTGTCTGCTGAGCCAAAATCAGCTGCAATAAAGAGAAATATACTCATTTATTCCCATGAACTTTTGGTCAAGCCATCATTCTATAAGGAACAAATAAGCATTTCCACAAGGATTATCTGCAATCTACTCCATTCTGCAAATTTTTAGGCTAAGTTCTCCATGGTGCTGGCAGCTACAACCTCCCAAGTAGACAGGTTCAGGCAGCCCTACAGCAAGTAGATTACTGAAAAGATGTTCTTGAGGTTTTTTTCCCATCCTCTGTTTGCACAGCAAGTTATTATGAATTTTCAGTGTTTCTCTGGCACTCATTACTGTGAGCCCAAACACCTGGATACAGGCAATACACTTTGACCTGGCTGGCTATTGCAAAGTAAGTCCTCCTGCAAAATCAAACTGTTAAGGTGGCCAGCCTCTCCCATATGATTTTATTATTATTATTATTATTATTTTACTGCTCAATATCAGGACCTCTGTATTCTCTGTAACTGACTTCTTTGTTTAGTTTGCAGCTGCTGCAAATGAAACACCTGCAACCATTGTGGATAAGTATTGGAAAACAAATTTTAAGTCAAAAGCCCCACAAAATCAGAAGGCAGTAAAAATTCTTCAGAGGGCTGCAAAAAGCATCACTCTTGCGCAATCCTTCTAGGCTAAACCTGCAAGGTAAAATCCAGCTACACACAGTCCATGTGACACTTTGGTTATCGTGTGAAGGCAATTACAACCTGGGGCCAATTCTGAGAGGCATCCAACAGGTGACCATCCAAATAAGCCTTGTTTTCCATGAGGAGTCTTTCTACTGTCAACTGCATTTGCTGTCACTGTAACATTATCCATCATGCCGTGGAAAGTGTCAGACATAAAAATAAAGTGGAAATCTATAAAACTGGTTTTGAGCCAGTAAAAAATGTCAATTTCATGGCAGTCTTTATTAATCCTATTAACTGCAGTACTTTGAAATCCATAGGATTTCATAAGACTTATAATGCAAGCAGTGTTTGGATAAGACACACAGAAATCCCATGTATGCATATGCAGAGAAAGTTAAAGAAATGACTCAGTTGCTGACATCTAGTTATGTCAGTAATGTCAAAGGTGATGTGGTTGAGAAGGCTATGCAGTCTTGTTAAACTGGTTATCTTCTCCATGGACTCACCATGGGAAATTGTAATGTTGCAGTCTAGAGATGTAGCTTCATACAGTTGACTTGAACAATATCCTCTCCCTCAACTATGGGCTGAGCTGTCATATTGAATGAACTGTGTATCCCTCTATGTATCATGCCACACCTCTCTTCTTAAAGAAAGATTTCTTTTTTCATCAGAGGAGATCTAATCACATGTAATTACAAGGGCATTATATAAAATGTATGAAACACCTTTTGAAATATTTTCCCTGCTATCAGAATCTCTCTTTTATCTTCTTGCTCTGTGTGTAATATTCAGATTTATTATTTTTCCTAAATATATGTGCTACATGCATAACTGGCCTAGAGGGTATAGAATTAAGTATTTTACAATTAGAAATTCTGAAGGAAAAGAAAAAAACATTCTCTCTCTTCAGCAATGTACTTAGCTCAAAGCATATACAATAAACTAAAAGTCTGACTGCGAACCTCTTCTTCCCTCTGGGGAATATTTTTTCACGTAAGTAACCCCATTTATTTACACTGGGAGCAGTACACTAAAGATTCCAAAGGCAAGTGTCAGAGGACAGTGGTTCAGCTGTAGCTGCACATGAGACAACGGGCTGTGAACTGTGGTTTATTAATTCATTTTGGCAATGTGACCCAGTAAATGCAAAATAACAGTAATGTGAAATATGGTACACAAAATGTGACTAACAGCAATTATACTAACTGTGAATCTAATCTTGGAGAAAGCAGCAATGAGGGGTGCTAAGCATCCCAGGACACATGTGGTTAACCTCAGCTAACTGGGTTAATCTTCCTATGCTCTCTGTTATGTCAATGGGGAAGGATAAGCTCATTCAGACTATTGCTCTAGAACAAAAGCCCAACTTATTTTTACTTACTCCTGAGTCCTCTGTCTCTCTTTCCACACATTGCAGGACACTTACAGTGTCTTAGAAAAGTGGCTCTTTTAAAAACCTGTCCTGAGAACTGTGGCTGAAAGTAAGTTCCAGTACATAAATTAATCTAAGTTACATATGAATTTACTTGTTGAATGACAAGATAAAACATATAGATTGCCACCAGTGTTGCAAAAGAGGGTGCAAATGAAGCACATGTTCAGTGGCTTTACTTGTTGGCAAATAGCAAACAAATGCAGAAGTCAATATCCACTACACTAGGAAGTTCACAATATCAGCCCAGGAAAGAGGGCCAAGGGCTCAGGTGTGAGATTATCACAGGCTGCCCATGGCTGTCCAGTGCCGGCACTGCTCTGACCTGGGATTTGGCCTGGGCCAACCAGTGCTGCCCCACACTATGCCCAGGCAATGCTGGGGGTGAACCTGAAGCCCAGGAAAGGTACTCAGAGGCCACCCTACTCTGTGATGGTCAAAGTGCCAACCATGCACACAAGTTATGTCAGGCTGTTTGCCCTAAAGGGCACAAGATACGCTGTGGCCCACTTCATTTAATACTATAGAAACAGCCTGTCTTGACAAGACTGCAGCATGGCTGCGTAATGTGATATTAATTTCCATCCCCATGTCTGTTTTCATGCCCATCTTCACAGGCAATATGAACTCCTGTTTCAACATTACTATAGACAGGTTCACAACAAACATGAAATAAAAAACCCTAATACCTCAGTCCTGCCCTTGTCACAGGCATGTTTTGTTAGTATAGTGACTGAATTATTCCCTTATCCATGATATATTCCTATTAATAACATTCTGCCCTGACTAACAAACAGCTTTATTTTATTGCCATGATTTCTGGCTTTCTCAGTCTTTAAAAATATGAACTGAAACACTCACTCCAGGAGTGGTCAAAAAATATTACTACTTCAATACAATATTGCAGGTAGTAAATCTTTTCACCTATGGAAATTAATCCCTCTGCTTGTTTAGAGAGACACATACTGCAAAATAAAATCACAACTGTAAGTGATAAAAAAATCTCCACAATTGATATCCCTGACTGCTTTCAACTGATAGCAGGGATACCTGGTGCAAGGAAATCTGTTTTCATAGAAATATCAGCCACAGTGGAGATTACAATGCTGGGATGCAACACGTCAACAGAGAGAGGAGAGAGAATCTTCATTAACTGCATCTCAATTAAATGAAATATGCAGGGTCAGTCCTGGGTATATTGTCTTCCTTTATGGTGTTTGCTCTGTACGGACTTCAGAGAGAATGACAAGTCCAGTCTGAGGTCTCAGTCGTTGACAACAGCTCTTCTTTCCTAATGAAGCAGAACTTTCTCTGAGGAGGCAAAGCTTGTCTGAGCAAGGACTTCCTTGAAGCTTAGTCTGAGACAGTCAAGACACCTAAAGTCTCAAAGGTCTACAATAAATGTCAACACATTCAGCTTCAAGTGCAAGGTGTAAATCTTTCCATCTGCCTTCTCTAACAGGAACACAAAATAACATGTACATTTAAAGAAAGAGAAGAAAAAGCCTCATACTTTAGAGCCCACATATATCTAACTGAAGTACTCAGACACTCTGGCAGTAATGGTGATAGAAACTTAGTGAAGCCAGAGGGGCCGCAGCTCAGGGTCAGACAGTGCTCCATGGGTCTGCGGCCACACAACTGGCATCCTGAGATGCCTTCCCAGGTTTCTGGGGATACCTCCTGCCCTGAGAAGCCCTTACACATTGGGCAGACTTCCCTCCCTGAGCCACAATGAGCATCTAGGTTCACTAGTGAAGATCAAAAAAGGATGGCTTTAAAGGAACCAATCATCTTGAGGCTTATGATAGCTTGATCATATTCTAAAACCCCTAAAAATTATCTTCCTAGTTTCCTCTACTGCACCATCATCATTGATTTGGGTGATAGGATTGACAACTGGGGTAAATGAAGGTGACAAATCAATCCTAGGAGTTACAGACATCCTCTACTGTATTCCTGGTGAATGCACCTCCTAGAACAAGATTTCAACTGAGTGAGCTCATACAGCTCCAAAGGGAAGATAATCCATGTAAGCAAAATCCAAACCCAAACCAAAACACAAAAACGCCCCCGCCACCTCAATTAGCAGTTCTTTAATCAAGATGTGAAGGAACACAGGGTCCTTTATAGAAAATAAATCAACCACATTTTGTAGCTCTTAGGAAAGCAGATACATAGTGTGCTATAGGGAGATGGATGCTGGCAGCCTCAGAGTTCCACCTCCCGTCACCAGCTTTGTCCTGCAGCACGTTCTTGGCTTTGCTGCTCTGGTGCGCAAGTATGACCCCAGTTAAGATGTCTTACAGGAGCAGGCCAGTTAAGTTGGACCTAATCAGTTAATAAAATTGCATACTATGCGATCTAAGTAAAAGTAATCATTTTTTTATTTAGTTGAAACTTAGCATCAGGAAAGGAAATAAAATCAAGAAAGCAAAGCAAGTTACCACAGAAGGTATTTCACTGCCATATTTCACTGCCATGGCCAGTTGAGTTTAAAGCCATGCATACTTTCACTGGTTTGGTATGTTCTGAAGGAAGAAGAATTTTACAAGTTTGTCCTGCTCACCATGTGACCCAGCACAGGCTGCTCCACCCTGCCTTGCAGCGGCACAGAGCCTACCAAGCCTGCTGCTGAGATTCCCTCACTGCCTCCTCCCGGACCAAGAGTACAGCACAGCTACCCGGCTTCTCTCCTCCGTGGGTTGTCAGTGCCCTGATATAGTGTTTTAGGGGTTGGTTTCTTTCTTCTTCTTTTTCTCTGTATTCTGAGTTACTTCCCATTCTTCCTTGGGGGATATATAAATCCAGTCTTAACAGTTTATTCCTCAAGCGTGAGGGACTACCAGATAAAAAAATGCAAACTAAGGAATGTAGGCCAAGTATCTGTCCCAATAGTCAAAGTGAGTTTCACCATGAACTGCAAAGGGACTCAGACTTGGCCCTGTTTCTGCAGATATGGAAAACATTAGTGAAGCTTTAGAACATGCCTGGGGCTCTGTCCTAACCTCTGTTGAGCAGCTATAGAAAAACGTAGGAAACATAAATTTCTCCTCTGTTTGTGAGCCAGGGAGGGAGACTTGTCCAATGAACCATCTGTGACAGCACATTTTGAAGGCGGCATACCTTTTTCAAGCTATCAGCAGGTATAAAATGCATACAGCCCCCAGTGACAGTTATAGACAGTAGAGAAAGGTGGGCTCTTTGTGGAGGAGCACAACACATTCTACAAGGGGCTGCAGCCAAGACACACTGTCCTGGTGGGACCTGACAGTATCTCCAAAGCAGAGGAAACATTGGGCTGTGCTATTGTTCTGTACTGCTGTATGAGCTAGACAGGTTTAGCTCGTGCTTCATAATTACCAGAGGTGATTTATTCTCTCATTATCATCACAGAAGCTTAATCAAGAGAAAGGTCATAAAAAAGGTCCAGATTTTTATACACTGCAAAATTCTGGCTTGGCTATTCCGCTACATATTATGAGTAGAGCTTCTTTGCTCTATAGTCTGAGAAGAAATGGACTTGGCAAACGAGAGTATCTAATCAACTTCAAGGAAGATTTTGAAGGAGAGTAACAGAGTAAATTGCTGTGAAAGTTTCTAGTTTAGAGCATGAATTAGTCAGCAATAACTCCAAACATGCGTGGACCACAGCTAGTGATTTCCAGCATGGGACCCAGGACATGGCATGACCTGAGCCCCAAGCAGCCACAATTGCCTTCAGCTGATATGGGGGAAGAGTTATTTTCATCTTCCTGGATGAAAGACAAGATTCTCCAAGGCAAGTGACCCTGGGATCAGTGAGCCCATTGAGTTTAGTGTTGTGAATAAGTACAAGACTCCCATTTTCCTGTTGTGAAGTTTGCTTTTTATTTGGGACATCCATGCCCAAAGCAAACTCTGTGAAGTTCATGCAGTTTTACTGTTTAATTTTCATTTCGCTCTGGGAGATTCAAGTAAAATGCTCAATACTTGTGAAATTTCTATGCTTACCAGTTCTGTTTGTCTTCCTTTGTTTTTGGATTTTTTTCTAAAAATAACTTTGATTTGCAGGTTGAGATTTTAAGCACATGGAAGTCTGGAAATTCTAAGTTACTGTTACCACAGCAACTGGAATTGTATACACCAATTAAAGACTGTAAGTGTAACAGTCACACAGAGTAATACCAATTCCTACAGAAGGAGTATCCATTCTGGATAATAAAAACCTTTTCTTCAGTTTTCATGGGTTTATGTGAATAGAAACAGAGATGCAAATAATGACGCTTCTCCAAACCAAAAAAGCCTTCCAATTAAATTACTGTGTAAATTTTTATTGTAGAATTTTCTACTTTTCCTGCTACATTATACTTAATTTTGGACTTAGCAGACAATAGTCCCTTTCCCCAAAAGCTGGAAATCTAAACATAAGAAAAAAAGAATGATTCATCTTGAATATTAAACAATGATAATTTAGGCTCTAATTATCTGTTGTTTAGTTCTGCAAATCTGATTGAAGAGCTTGTGTAGCACTGAAACTTTAGAAACTTTGGTTTCTCCTTTGAGCAAAGTCTTATATATAAGAGCATGCCAACACTGGGCTGATTAATTTGTTTCATAGTGGTTGTCACCAATTTATCATCCTGTGCCTAGAACTGGTAGACAGCTATGATTAAAAAAAATTACTTCTATCTCAAAAATTGAAAAACAATTTTTTGACAAAGAAAGCACATGCATGGCACTCGTCTTACTAAATCAGTCTCTAGAAGAGCACGACTGTCTCCACTGACCATAAAAGGGTCTGGTTGATAGGCTGGGACCAGAAGCCTAAATTTTACCCACTCAATTATAGGTGAGACTAATTCCTTTTTTAATGGATGATGCATTACTCTTTTTTCTGTCATTGGAAGCAAGGTCTGCTTGAAACTGACCTCTGAGACTGGCCTCTTCATGCAACCCCAGGAGAGCTGATGGGCTTTAAAGAAAGATGAAGCCACTGGGACATTATGAGAACCCCTGACAAGTGAGCATTTAAAGTTACCATTACCTGCCCTATAAAATGGTAAAGAAAAATATAATTTTGATTTTCATGACCTTTAAGCTAACAACATGGTCAAGACGGGCATTACAGAAGGGGTGAGCACATGAAGAGGTGACACGCTAGGGATCACTTAGTTTCCTCCAGATGGTGTGGAACCCCCACACAGTGCCTTGCAGGTTACTCAGCCCACATAGTGCATTAGGAGCTTATATTGCTTGATTTTGTCTGTGTAAATACACTTCATTATATGTGTACATACATATCACCACTGAGCAATTAAAGCTGCTGAAGACGACAGGCCTCACTGTAATAGTTTTAAGCTTTGCTCTGTCATAACTGAAAGAGAAAAACCGTTTTTTAAATGGGGAGCAATGATAAATAATAAATGTTAACATTTCAAAGGAAATTCTTTATCAGTCAAAGGAAGCAATGTCTCTAGGTTTCAAGCACAAAATGTTAATAGATTTCAAGGCTAGGAAATACTTCTGAAAATGACAGGGTTGGCATCCGCCAAAATTTCACTCAAATTGTCATCTCAAAGTGTTTCATCTTTCTTCACCATAAACTGATACAGGAAATCAAAACTTTGTAAAATAACTGCAGTTACGTAAAATTTGCTAGGATTCAGCCACCACTTCCAGGCTTTACAGATCATCACATCTACCCTGTTTCTAGTAACATGTTTATTTATACTCCTTAGGGAAACACTTGTGCCTCCTAATCAAATAAATCAAATAAAATCAATTTCACATGCAAATCACAGGAATGGTGGAAGATATTTCACTTCCAAGCCATTTGAACCCTTTAAGGATCCATGCACCAAGTATTGCTCCTGAGATTTCCAAGAAGGTGGTGATCCTCTAGGTGGATATTTAGCAGTTTCCAACTGCTGGCAGTTTCACCTGTTGCTGATCGGAAACATTGTTTGCTCTGAATCCCCTTTTTGTGGTTATCCTGGAGTGAAGGAAAAATCACACAAACAAAACCACATACATACACTAGACATGCAAAGACATACCGAGAGGCAGGTAAGATAACCCTCATGCTGGTTTTAGACTGTGCTGATGTTTTATCTCTCCCATAACCTATACTTTTTCTCTCACACAGATGCACACCTTGGTATAGGAGTCATCTCACTTATCTTTAGTCATCTAAAAATTGTCTAGTCTAAACTGCTTATCTAGGTTCCTTCTAGAGCCTGTGTAGGGAGAAAAAGTGAGGGGCAGGCACATCCAGAGGGCAATTCACTCTTCTGCATCATTAGACACTTGGGATAGGATGAATCAGCCTTTAGAAATGCTCCCCTCTGCTTTGGCTGCAGACAGAACGTAGACAACCTGCCTGAAGAAGATAATTAACTGATAAAGTTAGGTAAGGTGATTCCCGCTCCATATATAGGTATACCCTGCTTTTGGAGACTGTGTTGTCCTTTGTTGGGATTTATCATGCTAGTAGAAGAGACAAATATTTCACTAAGACACACCAACAGAGTGGCTGGGATCTAATCTGAGCTCAGACTGCACCTTTTTTGCAAGTGAGAAAGTGTTTGGAAAGCATCTTCAAATTTTCATGCACCAACATGTTTCCTGCTTCAGGTTAGAACTGGAAGTGGTAAAATAGCACAAGAAAATCAACCTTGGCTCTGCTGCAAAGCAGCTCCCATGAGATTTCTTCCCAGGCTGAAAAAGTAAAGGATGTTGGAATAGTTCAGTCAAATTCCAGGCAACTAACTGTCCACGCTTTGGGGTGCAGCAAACAGAGCAGACCACTTGTGAGATTCTTCATGGTCTTCTTCAAAGACTGCCTAAACATTGTTTGAAACTGCGGACTAGTATAGTATGTAGTAGACCAACTACAATGCAAGATAGGGCATAGAGAGAACACAAGGCTCAGTGCATTAACTCTCTGTGTGATTCATGGACTTAGTCATTATTTACTACAGCTCTAAAGAAGCTACCAATAGCCCCCTCAGGAATTAGCACTTGCTCTGTGCTCGTAGCAGTAGCATTCATCCAGTTAAAGCCCAATATACCTCTCACAGAAGATGAAGCAGAGTGTTATGGAGAAGGAGAGTTGTTTAATATGTGGCTCCATGCTGCACACTATTCAAACACTTTCTGGAGAGAGGACCGCTCCTTTCCTCCTGCAATTCCAGACAGTGCTCTGAACCAGATAGCTAAACACTGCAGCAGCTGCACAGAGGTATAAATGTCAAATCTCCACTAGCCTTGAGTGCCCATTCTAAGGCACCTAGCACCTGAAATTTTCAGAAGATACAGCACTATATAACATTTGCCTTGTAAAAGGAACAGATTTTGTCAATTTAACTTGTGACAGTGAATCCACAAAACTTCCAAAAAGCAGATCTCAGATGCTTTATCCCAGCTAAATGTTTAGAAAATGGGACAAAAGAAAAAGAACAAACAATTATTTTGGAATTCATGAGCTACTGAAAAAGTTTGGTTTGAATGCCTTGCTTAGCATGAAAAGAGAATGTAATGGAAGAGACAGATTTCTTCACATCAGTAGATAAATGCCTTAATTGCAAGTCTTTCCTCTAACTGCAGTTTATGTTTTGCTTACTACACATCCTCCCATTTCTGCAAAGGTCCTACAGAAAACATTTCATTAAACAAAACTTTTAGCTTTCACTCCTTACACTATTCACTATATTTAAAATGGAAAGCTGAAGAAGGGTTCAAGACCTCACCTATAATGTTTTGAAATTCTACTCCACAAAGCTTCATGAAACTACAGTCTTGCAGCTGTTTTTTTTGTTTGGGTTTGGTTTTTTTTTTTTTGCTTGCATGTCTCCCTCTCCAGTCAGAGAAGCAGCTCTCAATGGGTCTATCTATCTAGCTTGCCAAAATTCTTTCATTGTCCCTTTCTTCTTTCACTTTTCAAAATCCTTCAGTAACTCATCTTGTCCTTCTCCTAGATTCAATATAATCTAGACTTTGCCTCATTAGGCTAGGAAAAATCCTTCTTCATTTAAGAGTGAAAGTAAAGTTTCTCAAGACAATTGGTTAGGGAGTCACAGCCGTCAGTGCTGCAATTTAATATCAGTGCTCCCTTTAAATAAATTGTCATTACAGCTTTCAGGTTAAGAGGTTCAGAGACTGAGCTGTACAGTTCACATTGTCCAATTACCTTAACTTGGAATTAAATAAAATCCTCAACTTTTATAAAACTGAGTAAATTTGCAAGGTGCAACTTAAAGGTGCACAAGCTGCCTTGTTGCAGTCTGATGGGAAAGCTCTTGGACTGACGGCCATCTCTATTTTGTAGAAGAAGAGTATGGACTGCTTAATGAGAAAGGTGGTGTCCATGGCATACTTTGGTCACTTCTCTATTAACAAAGCCAGCCTATGCCCTTAGTGGTTATCATCACTACCAATGATCCAATTAGAAGAAAAGCTGGAAGTTGATTTCTGGCTTCAGTTCTGTTTTCTAAAGAAAGGACATTTCTAGCCTCTTTCTTTGTGATTAAAGCCTTCGATGCGCAAGCTGCTAGAAAACTGATGTAACCAGATTGTCAGGATGGAAAGAAACAAGCAGCTGGGATCCCCATCTGCTGCAATAAGGAGCTAAGCTAAAAATCCTCCCAGCATACTCATCTGAGGTAAAATGAGTCAATAAAACTGTATTTTAATCTACAGAAGCACCCCACAAATTCCTTCCTTTTCCTCTACTTCCCTTTACCCCTACCCCTTTACAACACACTTAAACCAGTATCATCCAATATGGTCAGGGTTTGTAGCCGAGTCCACGGTCTGCTATATGAACAAAATCCATAGCACGTAATTTATGTTTAATGTCAAGGGCATAATTTGCCTCATTGTCTTCAACAGTGCTACACGAATGTGTCAATTGTGGTGCTTCCTCTGATCGTGTTGAGAGTTCCCACAACTGCCACTCCAGCATGATGGAGTCACTGGTGTCACTGAAGCAGCATTTAGTTAGCACTGTTAGGCAGTTGGTGCAGTCTCATTCCCTTGAATGCTTGTCAGTAGTATAAATAAACGGTAACACACAAGTTCTGCTGCATATAACTCTGGAAACTAAGAAATAGGGAATACTATTTTAAACAATAGTTTAAAATCTGATAAAAGAAAAGATTGATTCAGATGACAGATGTAATTTCATTTTAGGATGGGAAAAAACCAAAGAAAATCAGAGGGTAATTGAGACTTTTAGATATGGAGAATTAAAAAAAATTGGAAACTCTTAACAGTTAATATCAGTAAAGTTAAAACTGAAGTCATGTGGCCTTTCTGCTTTTGTTACTTTTAATTACTTTCCTTTTTTATGTAAATTATACATTTACTTTCTCTTCCTGGTCTTCTAAAGTATTTTTTCTTTTTATACATCTTTTTTATTCTATTCCAAGTTAGCTTTTATCTTACTTTTCCTAATTAAAATGTTTTCTTCTGTAAGTATAAACTGTTTCTGCTTTTCTACTTGATCTTGTTTTGGTATTCTTTCTCTCCTCTTATTATTTCAGTTCTTGTTTTTTGAATATTTGACACTTCAACACAACTCAGGGGATGCCATCTTATTTAGACAATTCAATTTTAATATATTTTTTAAAGAATGGAAGCTTAGAAGGGAAGATGTTTCTTTTCATAGAACTTTAAAATTTAAGTTATTAACCATAGTGATCATTTAATTACTCTGTACGCTTATGTAAGGTTACATCAAAATACTTATGACAGACAAAATACTAAATTTTCTTCAGGTAAAAGATTTTATAATGCAAAGCATTATTATTTTAATATAGAAAGCATTTTAATTGCAGTAACTTTAATCTACAAATACTCTCCCCCTGCTTCTTAGCTCTCAAAACAATTTTTCTATTTGTTTTGTAAACAGAGAAAAGCAGAGAAAGAAAACAAGATAGAAACAAGGGACAAAAGTGGGAACAGTGTGCAGCTTCAGGGTACATCTTTATATATAAAAAAAAAAAAAAAACACAAAAGAAAACTGAGATACCTGAGCCATCCTGTTTTGAGGATTCTTGACTACAATGACATTCTGCTTTGTTTGACAAATAAATGGTAATTATTCACATGTATTCTCTCACTAGTATACTGGATATTGTTGACACCTCACAACAGACATGGACTATGTCCCTAAGATCATGGCATTATGGCCATGTAAGTTCGTAAACATCAGACTATCATAGTTCCACAGAGGATGCGTAGACCTTGATGCCATGATTTGAAAATATTTTTCAAAGTACAGCTATATTTCTGCTCTGTCGTATATTCCTCACAATGATCTTGCATGGGGCTTGGTTTCTTCTGGGTTTATCCCATATCCAACAGCTTCAGCTACACAACTTCCTCAAGTACTTTATCTTTGAGGAAGTGTTTAAGGATCACTACTTTGTATGTATTTATCAATACTGAGAAAAAGCATCAGTAGGCAGCCCCTGTGCAAACCCTCAGTATTACACAGTCTGCATTTTGCCATGCACCATCAGCAACATCCTCTGCCCAAAAGCTCGGTGGCTGGGTGGTAAATGTGAGCCACCAGGCTCTGCAGCAGTGTGCCCATGTCTCCACTGCAGCGCTGTTTGTGGTATCACACAGCCTAGCAGCCACCAACCCCTTGATGAGACCACAGGCAACGAGCACAGCTGAAAGGACAAAATGACAAAAAAAAAAAAAAAAAAAAAAAAAAAAACTCCCAAAGAGGTAGCTTTACCCCATGGCTTATTTGCTATGGCAAAAACAAGTTTAAAGGGTATAAATAGCAAGCAGAACCCTTCTCTCTAGTGTTGATGGCGCACTGAGGGTTTCTTTTTAAAGTGCTCTTCAGATTTGGTGCATGAATTATCACCTCTAATAGCTGATAATTAAACCACTTCAGCAAAGCTGTGAAATAGAGAGGACTAGCAATAAAATCTCAATCTCACCTGGCAATTATTTTGAAACTATGCCCCAAATAACCAGATAAATAAATCTGTCTACGTCACAGGCAATTCTCTGCAGACTGACAATTCCATAAATAAACACACACACAGAGATGCACACATCCATAGCCACATCTATATGTATAAGCCTCAGTGAAATATGGAACAGGTCTTAAAATCAATTGCACAATCAAGGAGACGAATATGGTAAAACTAGAGACATACTCAATGACCTCTCTTGAACACTGTGTAACTGGCTCAAGAATATAATACAAAAGGCTAGATAAAAAAAGAGCCAATAAGCAGATATTTCTCATTTATGGACACTGAAAAGCTATCTGGCAATCCTGCCCATTGTTCTGTTTTAGAAATTAAAAAAACTGTTTTAGGGATGAGTATCGATTTCACCATTAAAAGAAAACTACCCATTCATAAATATTAAGTGATAATATTATCTCTTTCCATGACTGCTTTCTTACAGGCAACAAAAGAAATACAATCCACATCCAGGAAAACAATAAATAGTTTTAGCAGCTACAGAATCTACTCATTCAACACATCTCTTAAATGGAAAACTGGAAGGACATTTTAGGAAGCTGTCCCACTATGGAAAAAAGTAACAGCACCCTATAATAGGCTGCAGTGCCACAGACAAATTTCTACAGACCTAGAAGGGACAGTATTAAGTATTTCAAGCCTTCTGAACCAATGAAAAATGACCTCTGTGTTTCTTATCTTGTAAAAAAGAAGTTTTTGTGCTCTACAGTTGAAGGATAAAACAAAAAAACCCCGAACTTCATACTTTTGTGTTCATTAGGAAGCTTAATATTTTGAATCTTGTAATAAAATTATGGACTAGAGCTCAGAATTTCCCTGTACTTGTCCTTCCTTAGAAACCAGGAGGTTTGGAGTTAGAATCACTTTAGGAAAGGAAGTAAAACACTGTAAAATTTTTGATGGTTAACAGTTGTAACGGTTCGTTTGCAATCAAGGCCAAGGACCTCTTTCAATACCTTCACCCTTTTCTCAGAATTATGAAAATTGCTTTATAATTATAGTATTCAAAACCTCCTGACTTTCAAAAACGGTTGTGAGTTTTGACATTTCAAGATGTACCTCAATTATGTTTCCATCTCTTCTTTCCAAATATGATTGATAAAAAATTTTGTTTGTTTTTGTTTACACAAAAGAAGACATCTTCCTATAGCCACGTAATCCAGGAACTGGAACTGCAAGAAAAGCACTAAGTGTGGAATCATGCAAAAAGAAGCAGTGAAAGAGAAGAGGACACTAGGGCCACATGCAGGAGTAAATTAAGAGGGGAGAGAAAGGTCTCCACTGTTACAAACACGATATTCATGTTTGAATACCTAGAAATACCTGAGAGAATTTATTTTTTGCTAGCTATAGGCATACAAAAATTGCCCCAAGGCAAATTGCAGTGGGGAGCAGAATTAAGAAAGGAAGCAAAAACCGTAGGAATGGGAATATGCTGTGACAGACAGAGAGATAAAGTAGGATTATATTAGTTTCAGTGATTTCTCTTGAGTTATTCCTAATTTGCCCAGCAAGAAGAATACTAGGCCCAACAATTCATAGCTATTATTTGATTCAGAAATAATAGTGAAGAAAGGAACAGTGCTAGGGAATAAAGTGTTTTCCCTAATGAATACATACATATCATTACGATTGAACTCTTTATTTTATAATCAGTACAGTCACTAAAATTAAATATAAAATCAAATGCTTCAGATAAAGCCATCATCCCTTATGATAGTCGTGTTTCACGCAGTAGCTTTCATTATAGTGTAGGCAAGCAATGACACTGTTTTTGCAGTACCAAAACCTCCCACTCTATAATCTACATCAGAATCAAGGAGATAGAAGTTTTCAAAATTTCCCCAGAGCTGACAAGGAGAGAACAGCAGCAAGAACAGAACAAAGAATATTTCAGTTTTGAAAAGCTCCTGCAAATTTTGATTTGTTATGAAAGGCATGTTTCAGATAAGTCCTAGTACATCCGGAAGAATTTTTTGACTGGAAAAATCATATTCTTATAGAATTTGGATATATTTACACATTTTAAATCCAAAGTCATAATTCATCTTCTTCTTCTTGTGAAGAATGAAGAATGAAGCAAATGCAAGTTGTAAAGTTATGCAGCTTCTGAGGAATTTTTCGTCTGTGTGTGGAGGTTATGTCTGGGGGCTAGGCTGCAGCCTGATTTCCCTATATTGCTTCTACAGCTTTGGTGCAAGAAGCAGCACATGGAAGATGCTCTGGTGTCATCATTTAGTTGCTTTCTGACAACAGTCTATTATTATTTAACTCACTTTCCTCTTTATCAAATGCGTTATTTCTTTCACAGTTTAATAGGTTTTATACCCATTTTATTATTATTTTATGTTTCATGGTACTGTCTCATAAAACAGCAACTAAAAATTTTAAATAAAAGAGGGTAAGGCCAAAAAAAAAGAAAAAGTACTGAAATAAAAAAAAGTTCCAAACAGGTCTACTGGTTTCTGTCCTGGTCTCAAAAGACCAAGCAGACACAATGATCACACAGTGACACTATAAAACAAGGTACATTAAAGGAATCTCTGAAGCAATTTATGCAAAGAAAATATGACCTCATATAAGCCACGCTAATACAAAAATTAACTGCACTGGTAAATGAGACAGAGATTGATAGGTTTTACAGATTGAGCAGTGAAAACTGAGGTGGATTGTCAGATGGCAAAGTCAGTCCTAAGGGGACTGTGGGAAGTTGCAGATGGATCTCACAACACTGACCATCCAAGTGGTTAAATATAAGATTAGGTTTAGTGCTGCTAAGTTCAGTGCATGTGAGAAAAACAATTTTAACTGCATGTATTCTTCGAGAGGCTCTAAATTACCTAATAACCCTCAGGAAAGAGATTTCAGACTCACTGAAAATGCTCTTGGAAAATGTCAGCTCAGTGCCTAGTGATGGTCAAAAGAGCAAACAGCATCATCTGAATTGTCAGAATAGGAATAGAGAGCAAAGCGGAACAGAAAATATTATGCTGCTGTAGAAATCAATGGCGCTCCCATTTCTTGAATCCTGTGTGCAGTTTTGGTCCCACTATTACAAAAATGATAGAGTAGAGCTAGAAAAGGTGCAGAAAAGGGCAATAAAAATCAGATTATTGAATGGCTTTTTCGGGAACAGAGACTAAATAAGGTATGACTTTTCGAGCAATGAGTAAGGGGAAATACAATCAAGATCTATAAAATCACGTTTGCCAGGGAGAAGTTGCAGGGACAATGTATATTAGCAACATGTGCCATGGGTCATACAAAAATATTAGACAGCAGGCTTAAACCTAACAAAAGGAAGTATGTTTTCAAACAACACATAAATTGTAAAACTCATGGCCACAGGAAATTCTCAAAGCCAAAAATATAAATTGGTGAGGGATTAGACTGGCTTTTAAATGCAGCAATATGGGTGTTACCTCCAACTAAGACAGTCCCCAGGCTGCTGATTGCTGGGAGGCAGGAAGGCACGGCTGGAGAGCATAATTTCCTTTTAAGATCAGAATATTCAGAGGGTGATATTTTCCTTTCTGGCTAGAGAACAATAAAAAGCATTACTATGCATTTACATTTGCTCTCTGGAAATACTGCCTATTAAAATATTCCTGTTCCCTTTAAGGCAGAAAAGCTAAATATCTGGGTCTATAATTCCTTTTCAGGCTGAAACTGCCTTATGCTACTGCCTCTCACAGAAACAGGGATAGAGGAGTAAATGGACCTTTTAGTTCTTGAGTTCTTGCTAAATATCTAGTAAAACAAGGCTCAAAGACACACAGCTTCCTTAATCGTTTTTAAACAAACACTGGAGGGAAAGTGACATCCACATTGCATTGAAGTACAACTTTCTCAAAGTATCATGTAAGAGTTTTCTTCCTTGTCATATCAGCTTCACCAGTATTTTATGACTTACAGAAGCTTTGTATCAGTCACAGAAAACACATCTGAATTGTGTAACTCGACGTTCTGGCATTATACTGCACATAAGTCTAAACTCAAGAGCTAGAGAAAAGGACAGCAAAAAAAGTATAATATCTTCCTTAATGGTATCATCAGGTAGTTTTACTTCAAGGGCCCTGTAATGTCTTGGTTTTGTCTGACATAAAGTTGCAGAGCCACGAATATCTTCAGAAATGGTGTCAGAAAACCAGTTTTTTACCTTTCTTGTTACCAAAAGAACAAGAACTTCCTTATGATTTATATTTCCATTTCTGGAAGTATATGGTACTGCCTATGCTTTTCATAACATCAGGTAAATAACAGATCATCTGACATTTCTGTAGTGTTCTCAATCTACAGATCTCGATGGAGACCCTAATGGATCCTAACTGTACTTCTGCAATAAATATGTCCTGCTTGCTATCTGCTGTAAGTTTAGTTTAAGATTTTATTGTACTTTTTAAAGTCCGGCAGCTGTAGAGTCTGGACACCAACCTAGCCGAGTGTCCTGCGAGCAGCAAGTCTGGAGAGCTCATTAGGCAAAGCTTGCAGGGAAACCACTGGGAGGAGGCAGAGGTAACTGACTGAAAAAGTATTTATTTCTGGGCTGTGGTTGGAACACAGCCCCTTTTATAGCAGCCGAGGCAGTTGCTTACACAGATCTATGTGCAAATAAATTGTGTTAACTCAGGAAAATATGTACCAAAATGCAGTTATACTTAGAAGCCATCTTTATATTTAATAGTTTTTTATTATCTAATACTCAACAAGGAACCACATTTTTTTCTTTTGTTTTGTTTTCCTCTAAATACAGCTTGCAGAGGTGGAGGTACTGA
>VZTL01065045.1:0-11805 GCA_013400535.1 Scopus umbretta | reverse complement strand
AAATCTGAGGGGCCGGGGAAAACACGAAGTGAGGGACGAGTAGGCAGGGAGCGTTTGGGGACTGGCAGATTTGGCACCCTGTGGGAAAGGAGGGCCCGGGGCGGGGGGCGCCTGCTGTCAGAGCTGGGGGGGTTAAGCTCTTTTTGGGTGTTCTTGGGGACTCTGTAGGACAGCACTGCGTGGTCATACCTAGTCTGAAATCTTTCTTTGTTCCTGGTGACTGACAAATTGCGTGGAAGTTAACATGAAAGTTGCTTAGTACACCCTTAAAGACTTAAGAATCTCTAACAGATCATGCACAACTTGAGTGCTACCATCTGGCTTCATTCCTGTCTCTAGCAACACTCAGGCCTGGGCTGTTATGTGGAATGGTGGGACACTATTTCACGGCCATGAATTCATAATGTAAGCACCTCAGTTGCACATCTAATGAAAAATATCATAGCTTGCTGCTTTATAGTCCTCCTGAATACTCTAGAAATACAGATGCGCCCTGCAAATCTTGCACAGCATGTCTTGTAGTGCATTTTGATTGTAAATAGCTGGTGCTTGTTGAGACGGCAGATGTTGCAAAAAGATTTTGTGGTAGTAACGGTGAGAGTGTGTTAATTTGTCATCTCTGGCTTTCCATGTAGATACAGATAACTTGAGTCCAGGATGGCTAATAAGGACCAGAACAGAACTCTTAAAGCCTAATACTGTGCCTGAGAACTTCTCCAGTGTTGTGAAGTCAGTTACATGAGTTAGTGCGTTATATCAATGACTCCTTGCAAATGTGAATTAAGTTGTAGTGTAGTATCATGGGGTTGCCTGACTTCAGTCTTTGTTCTGCATGCTGGTTTGCAGAAGGCATTAGCATGTATACATAAGGAATTGTCAAAGAATGACTGTGATTAGTCAGTGCAAGTAAACTTCCTATTTTAAGTGATGTCTTGAAAAATTGAGCTTATTCTAATTCAGAACAGAAATTTTCAAGAGTTCACATTAACCAGATTGGAACTATATTCATTTTCTTGGAGAGGAAGGGGTGAGGTGGTATTACGATAGAAGTTTTATGGCTCTAGGAGTAGCAAGTTTAAAAAAAAGTCAAAACTCCGTATGTCTCATAACAGTGTGTTGGGTGTCTAGGAATAACTTAGGAATCGCCAGCATACACCAATTTTTACTGCCTTTAGTTAGAGAGACAAACATTCCTTCCTGGATTTTGGTACCTTGTGCAGCTCGTGATAGTTGTGAAATCTCTTCCTGGAGCACCTTGGGTGACTTAGCTCACTCCCTTAAATCATAGGCAGAGTAGTCTTCTCCCCCAGCTACCTCACAACTGCCTAGTTAGGATGCTTGCACTGAAAGTTGGAGCATTAGTATTGAAACTGCAGTGCCTATTATGGACATCCCCTGACTGCCTCCCTGTAGTTAGAGAGAGGAGATGCCTCTGAATCTTCCCTTCGGATTCGGCTCCTCCCTCTAATGCCATAGTAGCATGGCTTCAAGGTTCAATCGTGCTGCCGTTTAATCTATCCATTTACCAAACTCAGTGGTAAAGACATTGAACTGGTAAGTTTTTTTCCTCCTTCAGTGTTCCCAAAATTATGTTTCTGTAAAAGCGGTTAAAAAAAAATCACCAACGAAACACAAAACAAACACAGAAATCAGCCAGGAAGAGGGGAGTGGAATCTGCTCGTTATGCTACAGAATCATGGTTGCTGTCTTTGAAATGCAGGAGATGCTGGTTGTGTCTTTCAGTACCTGACTGAATGCTGTTCCTGAATCATTATGCTGCCTTTTTAAAAATATGGAATGTCTTTGTACATCTTGTAATGTACGTGATTTGGAGGAGGGTTTGTGTGCTTGAAAATAAACAGTTTTTTTAACTCTATCTACTAATCTTCATAAGATTCCATCTCCCTATAAACTTACTTTGGCATCTTCGCATTAAATGTAGCCATTCTACTTCTGTAAAATTTCATACAAAATGAACCTTTAAGACATCCTATCCATGCCACTGAAACTTTGGACTAATCATATGGTACTTGCTAGGATTTTATCAGCTGTTCTAGTGAAAACATACTGATTCACTGTTGCTTTTGCGGAGTTTTGGTCCTGACACATGTAAGCACTCAAGGCTGTGATAGTTTGTTGTATGAGGAAATGGACTTATTTTGCTTTAGGAGGGTGAGGCTTTTTTGTGGCTACTCGTGTAAATATGTAGTTGTCGGGGAACATTTCAGTTTCGGTCAATTTATTTTTAGTCTTGATTTAGATGCCATCCTTTGGCTACTTAGCTAGCTATGTTTAACTTACATTAAAGTCACTGTTTCCAAGATGTCTTCACATATTCATTCCAGAGTCACAGATGAGCTGGTGTGAAAGAAAATGTAATCAATTCACAAAGCACCGGTAATTCAAGACAGAAATTCCATTCCAAAGTTGGCGATATCTAAAGAAAACTACACAGTACAAATCGGTCAGCATTGTAGAGGAACAGAGGACAGCAGGACAGGTGCTCTATGAGTGTTTTGGCATCTTTCTTTCAATGTCAGTAGGAGGTGAGTTCGCTAGGAGAAAACAAGTCTCTAAAGTCACTTTGTGGCACTAAAATGGCATTATTTTAGAATCAGCTCTGTCTCTTGAAACATTGTTTAAGTGGTATTTGTGTGTGCAGTTAGGTATGAAAGAGGAAGTGCTTCTCCAGGTGACAATGTGCTCATTGGACAGTGATAGCCAGTGAGAGTCTTGCTTATTGCACCAGGCTTGACTAACTCAGCTGGACTCTGCGTGCCGCGGACGATTTGCTGGCTAGTGTCAGTGAAGTCAGAGGTGCCAGGAGTTCTAACAAGGCCACTGCTGCAAGCTGAAAGCTGTGTAAACATGTTTCAGTTCAAAAGGTTTCCTGAACTTCCCCTCCCTTCACTACATTTCCTTTATGGATCCATAAAATGTTTTCAGGGATAAGTTGCCTCGTAGTTCTGACTTGGCTCTTTTGTGTTTAACGTCTTGCTGCTGCATGCTTTAATCCTTTCTGTGCTCATTTTCTGTGCGAGCAACTGCTGTGACTTTTTACCAATAGAAGGCAGTATGAGCTACCCAAGTCAAACTCCAGCTAAATTTGGCGTCTGTTACGAAATTGTTGCACTGACTGCTAGAATTAAATTAATAAGGATTCACATCCTGATTTATTTACTTAATATCTATTGTAACTGAACTTAAAAGTTCAGCTGATAGGAAGTCTGATAAATGTAATGCATTAGAAGCAATCTCAATAATGGGAGAAGGAAAACTCTGTCCCATTTTATAGATGGGAAGCTGAGGCGTGATGTGCACAAGCATGTATCAGGCTGATGGACAGATCCCTCGGACTTTTTGGAATTCTAGTCCAGTGTTTCACCTTTGCCTCCATCTGTTAAGAAATGTTCTAGGATTCTTGCTGGAGCACTGCCACTTTGTATTCTGTCTCTGTGCTGTCCTGTATCATGGTCAGCTGCTGATACAATTGTAGTTCCTTTTGGGATTGATTACCAGGGAAAGGCTTAAGAGAAGAAGGAAGGTTGTGGCCCTGCCATTAGCATTACACTGTTCAGTATTTGTTCCTCTTCATGAGATGAGGAAGATACATGGCTGTGCTTCTTTGCAGTGTTTGAGAAAGATGGACAACAAGAAAAGAATGAATGCTTTGTTTCACTTAACAAGTTTAGTGTAGTGGTATCGGGTGAATTGAGTTTGTGGTGAACTCAGGAAATATTAAGGTTCCACTCCCGAAATACTAAGGCTCCGTGTATATTTGTATTCATACAACTGCTTCAGAATATAGAATTATTTCCCTTTGACAAAATTAATTAACTTTAAAAAAATCTGCCAAAACAACCAAAAAACCTAAACGCAACAAAAGCGTCAGAAGGCACCAAACAGAACTTGAAACCTTTAGCTTACCTTTAACTTTTCTTTTTGGGTAATGCTGTCCTTAAAGCAGCAATGCAAATGCTTCAAGTGCTGTTTCAGACACTGGGGAGAATGCTTGACTTGGCCTAATCTTGAGCCATTAATCGGTTCAAGATTCTATTTTGAAGAGCTTTTAGCATATTGCTAAAATTAATGCACATATACTGCTTCATATTAGCAGTATAAAAACTAGGTACACCAGTGAAAGTACTTTTTAAAGGTGGAGGATTGCTAATATTACTGTAGCTAGCTGATAGCATATTGTTGCCAAAACTGTTGTGCATCTGACAATTTGTAGTGCACAGAGCTTAACTTAATTAGGAAGACTACAATCAAAGTTCAGAGAAGAGGCAGGCAAAACAGTACTTACTGTCTTGAGGGGCCTAACGCGGTCACAGTTGAAGTGAAATGCAGCTCTGACAGCAATACGTTACGTGTTTGTGTGCGTCTTTCGCCATAACCTAGAAATTTTTAAATGACACGTGGAAAGCGGAGATGGACAAGTTATCTGATTGTTATGGGGAATGATGACAGCTATTGAACCCTGCCAAGCAGGCATACAGGTGATACTGGAACTGTAGTCGCTTATGTATAGGAATGACCTGGGAAAGAAGGATTGACTTCTGGTGGCTAACTCTTGTCAGCAGTGGAATTCACAAGCTTGCAGGCCGGACCTCTTGTGGATTCTGGTTTGGTTGGGTTTTTTTTTTGTTGTGTCTTTTTGTGTGTGGTTGTTTTGTTTTGTTTTTTTTAGTTTTTTAGTTTCACTTTATATTGGGAAGGCAATACAGTACACAATTTGATATATAAAAAAAGGAGATTAGTTGAAAAACTGGGGTTCTATATATGCATATATATGCACATGTAGGGGTGTGTGTATATGTGTGACACACTTGAATGTTGTTTAGATTTCAGTTTTGCACTTAGCTAATAAACTTTCCAGTCTTTTGAACTGAGGCGCAAATAATATCAAATCTGCAAGTTTTTGAGTAACGGTTGCTTCCAACCTTTTCAATCAGTAGTTTGGTTTTTAATTTAGGATCTGTCTTGCTGTCCAGTGTGGCAGTTAGGTAGGCTAAACAGTGGGGAAAATGGCTTTACTCTTTCAAACGTTGAGTACTTTTCTCCTCCTTCCCTCCTGCCCTCCCTCCCCCCCAAGCTGATAGAATGGTGAATTCTGATAGAGGAGAATGGAGTGAGCTTCTAAACAAGCTTCCTTTTGGAAAAGATGTACCTTTATTCTCATTTCAGCAGTTTACCTGTTCTTCATACCTTAAATCCTAGGTAGATGGCTTCTAGCTGCATCTTCTAAAAGTAACAATTTCTTTCACCATTTCAGCATTAGTTTGCAATAATTTCTACCTTTAGAATCGAGAACTGTCTATCTAGTTGCTATCCACTGTTTTTTCACTGACTTCAACTGTTTCTGAATCCTTCAAATTCTTGATTGATGCATTCTCCTGTCACCTAGATATTGTCAAAATTGCTTATTCTAGAAGGTAAGGAAGTGCTTGAGCACAATATGAAATGATAGTCCTGTCTTTAGAACTAAAAGCTAAATGTGTTTGATGGTGTCTGCTGTTCTTGCTTCTTTGTGGCAAGTTTGACTGTTCCCTATTCCTGTTAGATTAAAAGCTCATTTAATACATGTTCTCATATAAGGTTCTCTACATTTTTAAGTCTCCCATGAAATGAGATTAAGACAATGCTGGTGTTGAAGTGGAGGCGAAATGTATCCTATGAGGCCTCTGTCCTGAGCTACAGCTTGGTAGTGCGGTTTGTAATTTGGTAGTTATTTATTGACTTAAGCCTTCCATTTTACGGTAAAAGGGCCTGTTTGTTTAATAGCCGCTCTGTATGATTTTTCAGTAGCAGAAATTCCTTATCTGGACTGTACGTGAAACAGTATTTCCAGTACTATATTACTACAGTGTTTAATACTAGTTACATTATCTAGCAAATGAGCACCAATAAAAAAAAAAAAAAAATCTAAGCTCCATGAAGCTCACAAATCCCATTATGTACTTTTTAATAAAATCCTCAGGGCAGTATTGGAGCAGCCTACCTAATGATCCACCTTCCTGACTCTTCCTAACTTAAAGCCTGGAATATAAAAAGTGATTTAAATGCCATAGCATATTTGAAATCAAGCTGTCCTTCCATGGAATACTCATGGCCTGAGGAAAATGTCACAGGGCTGCCTTCTCTTCTCACCAGGAGGTATGTTAAACTTACAGCAGAAAATGTTGTTTACAAGTGTAGATGTATATACTGAAAAACTATTTGTGAAGCCTGAGCTCTTCTTTACTCTGAAATGTTCACCTGTAGAAGAGAGAAAAGGTATCCCTAAGTTACAGCAGATTGTTTTGACTCAGTCTGTACCTATTTGCGGGGATCTGTTGGACTGATGTGGCATACTGAATATAAATTCTCTAGATTATCAAATTGACACTAAAAAAAGAGCTGCCAACATAAGTGGTTTCAGACAAAGATCAATTTTTTTCTTGGCTGGGTTTGCTAGCATGATCCAGTCTGGCATAGGAATATTGATAGATCTAGGGGTTAACTGGTGCTATAGTGCACACAGGATGAACAGTCTTTGCTGATGATTTTTCAGTGACGCTGGTTCTAAACTAAACAATGTTTGTTCTCATCATACATTTCCATCAAAATGGAAACTATATTTAAATGGCCAGTTTTGGGTTTTGACTTAATGACTAAATTTGTAATTTGTATGTGCAAGACTTGCTCAAGCAAGCATGAGCTTCTTACTGGTGATTATTCTGTTGTCCTTGCAATGCTGGTGTTCAGTGCCATTGTTAGTGTTTAAAACGGATCGGCTGTACAGTCACTGCAATTGATTGCCCACACTTCCCCTTTAAAAATATCTTTAACTGTGACTTTATTTATGACCATGTGCTATTTCTTTAAAGGCCATATACATTAGGTACTTGTATTATTTACATCAGTGAAATGTCCCGATAGTAGGCAGATAGTGTCTTTGCTCCGGGTACCTCCTGTTTTCTTGCCTTAATATAGTTTCAGAGAATGCTCCTTGCTTGGGGCTTTAAGAACTATGTGAAGATGTATAATCTTCTACATCTAACTTTTTTTTCTTTTGCAGGAAAGGTTTCTCACCATGGCCATAACACAGTTTCGACTCTTTAAAATCTGTACTTGCCTGGCAGCAGTGCTTTCTTTCATTAAAAAGTTAATATGCAGGTAAACGTCTCATTCTATTTGGATACCGTTCATTTTTTTATTACAGGCTCTTGCACTTCTTTCTTTCGCCCAACACCCACCCACCACTTGTCCCAGTTCTTATTTTACTAATTGCAAAACAGTCAAGGCAGATAAAAACCGAGTCAAATTCATTCTTTAATCTGCGTATTCCTTCAGAATTCAAAAGTCTATGCAGTGCAGTTGTGAGCGTATTTTGTGGTATGATAGCTCTAATGAGGAGTGTTTTCTAAACAGCTATGACAGGGTTTTAAAATTGCCATTTAAAACTATCGTGTCAAACTTGAAGAAAAAATGTTCTCTGCATTTTTTAGAAGTACTTGGCAAGTGGTATTTTGGGGTTTTTTTAAGAGTTCAGTTAATGGCAGCATCCACCCAGTCATCAGTCAGTAGATTTCATTATAAATGTAAGTGATTTCTCATCCTGCTTTGTCAAGAAACAGTTGCCTGAAACTTTGGATTGTTCTGCCTATTGAAGATTCTTTCAGTTGTTTAGAGGACAGTGATTTAAAGTTCAAGGGAACTGCTTGTTTTTGTTTTGGTTTTTTTTTTAATTGACACCACTTATTTTTGCTTACTCTTGTAAGTCATACTTAGTGTTGTTTTGAGTTGTAGACCGATGAACACAACAGTGTAGTAACCTAGAAGAATTCAAAAAAACCCCAAGAGTTATCATTATGCAATAGAGTTCAATAGTACGGTAGCAGAGTACCTGAGAGAGATCTTCTCAGCACTGTGCTGTCATCTGAACTGTTGCTTCTTGCCACTGTTGCAGAATATTGTTTTACATAAACAAGTAGCAACCTAGAGAAATGTATTTTCCTTTTGTGTATGATGACTACTACTTTGCCAGTGAGGTTGAAGCATATGTAGAATGTGTGGTAGACAAAAAAGAATTGTTTATTTCCTGTCTACCTTTACTTATTCCAAGAATAAGAGGAAGCTCTCAACTGGTTGGTAAATTCACTATGGATCTAGTGAAGCTTTAAAAAGATACATTTTAATGCTGCATACAGCTGTATGGATGCCAGCCTCGGTTCCATGATTTGAATTCCAAATTAAATTAAGAGTACTTGCTGTTCAAGCTCTAAAAGAAGTATAAACACTCAATTGATGATAGCTTCTGCATTGTGTGGACCCTTCATCTTGCTAAGTGTTAAGATAGCTTTTATAAGCAGATAATTGTTTAGTAGGTGTAATGACAGTATTTCCCTCTGTTTTTCAACCTTTGAATTAACTAAATCCTTGAAATGAACAGCTGAGAAACTGCTTGGCAGTAAAAAGTAGGATAACTTTTCTTCTGTCAATAGCAATTAGTTGAAAGAATGGAAATTTAAAATCTTTCACATAAGCAAGTCAGGGGATCAAATTAATTCATACTATTAACTACAGATGTTTCTCCTGTTTAATGTCAGCTGCAAAACATAGCTTGATAAATTTTGTTTTCCTGTAATGCACCCCTACACACGAGTATGCCTGATAGCCATCAAATGTGATTTAATTCAATATGCATTTTTAATTCAGTGGATATGAGCTAGTACTTATTTAGATTATATAGTTTATATTAGTTTTTAACTTAAACAAGTGCCTGTAGAGATTGTGCATCTTTCCAGTCAGCATAAAGCGTAAGTATAGTACTAGTCATCTCTTTAGTTAAAACATTTTTGATAAACAGCCTGCCTGAATTCCACTGTTTCTAGGAAATAAACTGTATAAGTATAAAAAGAGATGAAACTTCACCCTGTTTGAAATCTCTAGTTATTTCCCCTAGCTGAGAAGTCTGGATGCTGTTAATTAGCAAGGAGAATCAAACCCAAGAATTCTTGAGGCATTTGGCATTCAGAGCAGTGATCAATATCTGTCTAATGATGGCTGTGAAGCAACTATTCCTATAAGCATCTTGTTCCCTATGTCAAAAAAGTGGAGGTATGTCCTTCCTCAGTGCTGCCCAGTGTAGTATATTCTTTCCCATGTTGTATGACAGAAGCTGTTTCCTCCCACCTTCACCCTTGTCAGTGTAATCATTTTGGCTAGATGAATGTTTGTTATAAACCACTTGCTGGAGTCTTCTAGGTCATATAAACAAGGAAATATATATAATTGCAGAAGTGATGGGTTAGAATGGTATTAAAGATACGTATGTTGTACAGGTCTGAAGGAGGATGTTTCCAAGCTTGAGTTTCCTTAGAGACATCAACTACATCTAGTCAGCCAGAACCAGAAGTTTCTAATGTGTTGCTTTTCAGTTTAAAGGAACAGTTTCTAATGGGGCTAGAGTTAATTATAAAAAGCTTGAAAATTTGACAATAGCACCTGATATTCCCTAAGGAAGAATCTGTGGGGCTTGAAGTAGGAAAAATGTATCTAATCACTCACCAGCATGCAGCAGAGGTGGTATGGCAAGCAATTCAGCTATTCTGAGTTGATGGTAGAACATTCTATAATAGTAAAACTAATGGATAAAAACTCCAAATTGTGGTTTCCCCATTGTATTTTCATCAGTAGTAATAAATGAAACTTCACTTCTCCAAGCTGCATAAGGTCAATTACATGGCTGTCTTGCTATAGGAGCTTACGCTCCTTGGGGAAAACATGAGCGTGAGCCAGAATTTCATTCTTTTGTGTTGTACGGTTTTAAAATATAGCAAATGTCAGCTAGGAATACTTTAATTATTATTGTGATCTTTGAACACTGTAATTAACTAAATATCTAGGTGGTTTATTTGCAATGCATTAGTGTTTGTTTTAAAATAAAATTATTTTATATAGTTGCTGAAATGCTTTCATTGAATCAGCATTCTCTAGTAGAAGCATGTATTGAACAGCAGCCGTTGACTTGCGTAATCTCGTACTCCCTTTGTTTAGGCTTTGAAGGAAAAAGTGCTGTAGGGGGGGCTTTCAAATCAACCAGCTCAGAAAGCTATTTGTTAGACACAGCTTAGCATCTAAGACAAGCAGAAAGATTTCTCAGCTTACAGTGGGAATGGTTATCTTTGAACAAATGTAGATCGATAGTGTTTTCTTCATAAGCACTGACAATCTAAAAATTGTAACTGACTGTATGCAAATAACTGAGTTAATTTGTCCGTTTTCATACTCTTAGAGTTGCTTCTCCTCTATTTCCACTGTAGTTTGAAAAGTAAATTGTGCTTTGAAATTATTGTGAACACCACTTTAAATTCATGATGAAATTCCTTTGTTTTAGCAGACTTTTACTGGCAGTAGTTAATATTAAGGTAGTTTAAGCACTTAATGTTTTAGCCATGACTATTTTCAGTAGTGCTCTTCTCAGACTTCCTTTTTGTTTTTTTTAAACTTAGTGCTCATGTTTTCAGAGCTTGGAGGAATCCTACATTTTTCTTTCAGGTCTGGAAGAGGGCGAAAGTTAAGTGGAGACGAAATAACTTTGCCAACCACAGTGGACTATTCGTCTGTTCCTAAACAGGTAATTGCTTAAGTGGTAGGTGTCTTAATCACTTAAAGCGATTATCTATTATACCAGTCCTACAACAGGATTGGTATAATAATATTATATCTTTCTAAGATTTATATATGCTATATAATATTAAGTATATATCTTAGTAAGATATAAGAAGATAAGTTTTTACTTGCACGTAATATTAACTTGTACCTTATACTTCTGTTCAGCCAGAAGTAGAAGACTGGTCTTCATGGGATGAAGATGCGCCTACCAGTGTGAAAATTGAAGGTGGCAATGGTAATGTGGCTGCTCAGCAAAATCCTTTGGAACAAATGGAACCTGATTATTTCAAAGATATGACACCAACTATAAGAAAAACTCAAAAAGTAGGTATTGCACTTTCAACTATACTTACTGAGGGTTTTCCTTGGTTTCAAATAGGCTATAAGTAAATTGGCAACTTGCAGAACATGCTTTGGGTAAAATTAAGCTGTCCTATTGAAATGAGGATAGGTGCTGATGTCTAGTCTAACTTGTGCAATTAGAAATACTGACTCTTTGGTGCTAGTTTGTGTTTACATCTTTAGTCTTAAAGTTATTGGAAACTTACGAAGAATTTTGTAGTCTGATGGCTCTGGGAAGTATAATGTGAGAACCCTCAAGTTACTTGAATTTTGAAAATGGTACCACTGCACTAAAATACTTGTGCTCATACTTGTCCATTGTTTGAACAAGACATCCCATGTCCTGCTTTACTGAAGTCTGAGGTAGCAGCACTGCTGTTTCAGGAAATAGTGGTTACTTGTTTCACCAAGTTAGATCGGGGAGGCTGGAAATTAGGGAGCTGCTATTTCAAAATAGCTTGCTCTTCAAATACCTACTTTTATTATGGAGACAAGACAGAAGGGCATATCCACAAAAGCATCAACACCGTAAATAAATGCTGATTAAACTTCTGATGATTGCAGGTTTTGTTTCTATGTGGCAGTCTTCCAGCTGGGTATTTACAGGGCTTTGAGTCAAATGGAAAACCTTTTTCACAATGAGGGCAGTCAAGCACTGGAACAGGTTACCAGAGAGGTTGTGCAGGCTCCGTCTCTGGAAGTTTAAGACCCAAGTGGATAAGCCCTGAGTATCTTCGTCAGCCTCAGAGCTGGCAGTACTTTGAGGAGGAGGTTGGGATACAGACCTCCTGAGGCCCCTTCCAA
>VZTL01065029.1:427-29194 GCA_013400535.1 Scopus umbretta | reverse complement strand
TTCTGGAAGCATTGTCATTCCAGCTCAAGGCCCACACAGAGGTACGCAAGCAGCACAAATATTTTTCCCAAGCCATCTGATCCAGTTAAGGTACCAGGACCTGGACTTTAATCTAGCCAAATATATTAGTCTTAGTCAGATCCATGGTGGAATTTTGTTTTGGTTTTGTTGTTTAAAATCAGAAGTGTTTGGTCTCCAGTGGTGACGATGTGAATTCTGCAGCTTTGCAAGAGAACAGAAAAACTCAACCCCTGGAGAAAGCTATCTGAGCTACAAATATAGCTCCAGTTGCAACTGTAATGCAGGTTGGAGTTCAGCCCTACCTAAAACTATTCATCATCCACAGTTTTAGTGACAAAAATCACATTTTGAAAAACACAATTATTTTAGAGAGATTTTCCCTCTTCTCCCTCCTCTGTTGTGGACCTTGGCCTACCATGTTGGAAACCTCCTTTCTGATCCTATTTCTGGTAGGATTTTGATAGCCAACCTCATGCATTAATTTTTTAATAAGGTTTTCAAAAGCAACAAAGTGACCTCAGAGCTTCAGAGTGATTTCCAAGCAATGTCTGCACCAGAGGGGAACTCTGAGGTACAAATGCCCAAGCTCATTTGGAGCCAGGAGATATGTCCACACAGCAGCAAACCCAGCTGTTCTGTCCCCTCCTCCAGAACTGGTGTTTACACCAGACTCCACCATACTCTGTCTGACAATAAAAAGAACTGGGCTTTGAAAGCTTCTAGTATCTGAGCCTTCTATGAAAATGATGCCCTTCAACTTTTGTCTTTGCTTTTATTACTGTTCCTATTCCCTGTCATGTCTGTTTTAATTTAAGTACTCTAGGGACCAGATGCTGTTCCTTATTAGGAGGTTGTACAATGTATAAAACAGCAGGGCTCTAATCTTGTGCACTCTAGGATCAAGCATACAACCTGAAAAAAGGAATTTTGTCAAAACACGTCAACAGAAGCTTGACTGAGAAGCACCTCTCACTGTAAAGGTAGTGTGCCTGAGATATGAGATTACAGAAGAATCTTTTGGGGTTTTTTGTCGAATAGGTTCCTCTTGTTTCCTTGCTCTCTCCCATATATTTTTTATTGCAGATACAGTGTCAATTGAATTCCATATGGGGAAGGATTAGTAGAATATAACCTGCAACAACTAGACAGGAATGGTGCTCTTAAGTTTCATTAGCTGGGCTGCAGTTAAATGAAGGCCGAGGATTTGAATAAGCTTTAGACTGAATTTTCTTTTCACCTTTAGAGTTGTTCTCGTTGGCAAACTATTCTACGCTGTCTAAAAATTTAAATCTTCAGGTCTCCAGCTGCACAGACAAGACCTTTCACTGACACAGTGTTGTCTGTAGATTGAGAAAAATGCAAAGTTGCAGGACGCTGGGCATTGAATTTTTCATTTTCCTGGGTTTACCAGAAAAATATTTGCCTTAAAATACAGAACTACAGGGGAAAAAAAAAGTAAAAATCTACATTGCTATATGGTTGTGTTGTAACTGTGAATATAACTTTTCTTGTATTGCAAAAGCCTTTGAGTAAGATCACCAAACTTTTTTTCAGTGAACATAAGTGAAGTACCATTGCCTTTTTTAGATCCAACATATCTATGAGAGACTGAGTCAAGTTTTCTGTTATCTGACCCTTCTGTGACAATATCATCTAAATAATTACTGGGGGGTAGGGGAAAAGTAGAGCAATCATCTGTTTTATAACATGGCGGAGAACAAAAGGAAACAGCTTGCTTTTTCACTGTGTTTTGGCCACACCCTTTGTCAAGGTTGAGATTGCGATGCTAACAATTAAAAGAGTTTGTGGTTTGGATAATTTGGTTTTGGACAATATTAAAAAGTAAAAGAGGAAGAGTTGAGTTCTTTACTACTACACAGGTCTCTCTGGTTTTAACCGAGTTTTAAGGAAAATATTATGTGTTATACTCTTCAAACCGAATGCGCTTTTGATGCAAATAACTGAAGGAAGTCTCTCCTTTCTTATACAAATGAGATACAAAGGATCTCTACAGATAATATGGCAAAGATCTGTGTCTTGATGTGCTGATTATTTTTACACATCACGCTTAGCTTTGTAGGGCAATCCTTGCTCTACTACTCTTCTTGCTAAAAATAAGAATATTGTGTACTAGAAAACTGTAGCTAATGTATATGAATTTTTTTTTTTCCCTCTCAAACAGTGTTTGGCCTTTTAAAGAGGGAAATTGAGGAACGGAGCTGGGACTTTGATGTCTTTTGAATCATAGAATCATAGAATCATTAAGGTTGGAAAAGGCCTCTGAGGTCATCTAGTCCAACCGTCAACCCAACACCACCATGCCTATTAAACCATGTCCTGAAAGTGCCACATCTACACGTCTCTTGAAAATCTCCAGGGATGGTGACCCCACCACCTCCCTGGGCAGCCTGTTCCAATGCTTGACCAGGTGCTTGAGGGGCATCTGAGACATTTTGGAAGATTTCAGCTTCTTGTTTTATGTTAATTTTTAAAACTTTCATCAGAAAGAGGAATGGAGGGAAAAAGAGAGCATACTTTTTGACCAGCCTGTGTGGCAGGAAAATGAGAACTAAATTTAACTATGTAGACATCAATTATAATAGTTTTCCATGTGGTACTACAACACATAGATGCCTCAAACACAGAGCCTGGCAGTTTTGGATGGAGTCTGCAAAATGATTTGGTTTCATGTTGTAACATTTTGCAATTTTATAGGGTGAAACTCCAGATTTCAGTTTCAATCACTGTGTATCTATGGGAACCCTTGAAGGGTGAAATCATTTTACTCCTGGAATTCAGAACCAGAGGTTTTGCTGCAGTTTGAAAGCACTTTGGGATAGCATGGGATTTTCATTTTACTGGCCTAGTTTTTTATAGAGATTAACCATTGTACACTCATGATTTTGTAGTGGCGACACTGAGCCTTATACAACTCAGATATAGATAACGTCTCAGCCAGTAAAAGTGGCCTATCAAAATTGAAGTTGTATAGTAACACCTGGGGCTCTGGGTAGCCCTTCTGGAAATATTTAGGAGAAAGATCAGAGGTGAAGGAGAGGAAAAGGGATAACAGTTAAGCATCACTCTCCTCTCCCCCCCCACCCCGAAAAAAAGATAAAAGCTCTGTATACACATTATCATAGAAATAGGTTGCCCTGCAGCTGCTCCACTCCAGATATATTAACAGCTCTGGGATTCAAGAAACCATTGGACAAGCATAAGCTTAAAGCCAGCAGAATGACTGCAATGGACTTTTTCATTAACAACAGGATCACAGAGGAAGGATTTACTCAGGCGGAACAATTAAAAAGCATGGGGCTGCAATAAAAGAGAATGAGACTTCAACTCTTTCTGTCTCTGTCTTAGAAGGACTCTTTCTCCCTTTCTGTCTCTCTCTTTTTTTCCCCTCCTTCTCTCTTTTGTGATGTTGTTCTAATCCAAGGCTCCCAATGGGCTAGCATTACATCTTCCCTTGAATTAGCATTCCTGTTCCCTAGGGAGGGCTGCTGTGGTGATGACTAAAGGAAGGGGTGATAAATGTTAACAGAAACACTTTTGCAGAGTGCTGATTTTTCTGTTTGTAAAGCACGCACCTGCACAAAAGATGCCGAGTGAGAGAAAATAGCTCCATCTCGATGGGAGACAAGCGCATCCGGAGACACACACTTACTTAACATACATTACAGGGATGCCCTGTAGTAGTATCACACTGGGAGTTGTATGGCAGAGCAGGAAGGGGGAGAGGGGAGGAGCTGTGCAGGGTAGATAGGATGTTTTTGATTTGGGGTTAAGGCTACAGATCATGTTTTGGAGCATTGGCACACAGCCCCGTTATCCCTTCCTTTCGTGACCTTGTGCATCTCACTTTCTTGCCTTATGCCTCAGTTTGCCAGAGTCAGTGGGGTTCATCAAGCGGGAATAGACAGCTGAGGCACAGGGAGTGTGAATCCTTGAATATCAGTCACACCCCAATGGTGCATTCACCTTTACAGAGCAGTTCAGCTCATTTCTGAATCCCCAGATTGTTACACATGGGATTTAAGGAGATATAGGGTGTTCCTAGGTGATAAATTAGAAGCTGGAGTGGTGCCAGTGCAGTGGGATCTATATATGGAGATTAATATGAGCAAACCAGAGCTCTGTCCTAGCTGAAACTCCACAGGATGTTCCTGCCCTATGCTATGAACCCTAGCACAGAGATGTATCAGAACATGTGTATCCCCATCACACAACCTGATTGAGGAAGGCAAGGAGAGTGGGATCTTGGCCTCACCCTGGGGTGCGTTCATCTTCAGAGAACTACTTTGCTGCAGAGGCTGTTACTTTTTTAATAAATACAGTAGATTCTGCTTCGGTATTGGAATAAAAATGATAAATATGACCAATGCATCCACATTTGATGAATTGCAGGGCTAAATGTTCTCATGCATATATCTGAACCACTTCCTGAGTCACCCATTCTTGGCAACATCGACTTTGGGGCTCTCTATTATTCATGGCCATACTGTATTTGCAACATTTTTAGCTGAATGGACAAAGTAAAGCCATGGACATTTCCTTGGAGAAAGGTCAGTGCACTCCCCGTATTGTAGATTCAGAAAAGAGTTACAAACATGTTCACGCCAGTGATAAATGTGCAGAAACTCGGGAGAGGTTTAGTTTGCTTATGTTTATAACTATGCTAAGGATTTGATCTAACGGTTTTGCATTACAAGAGTACCAGGCTGCCACAAACTAGTGTGAAAGCCTGTGACCGATTTTTTTATGATAGTACTGAATTTTGGTCTCTTTCTGGAGTTACTATTGTAAACAAAAATGTTATACAATGGGGAAAAATATTGATTTTTTTTTTTCTGCATATGAGTCACACACAGTAAGAACAAACCATGGAGGAAAATGGTTGATTTACCAATTAAAAGATTGCAAAAGTAGAAAAAGAGGAAAAGGCTAGATCTTCCCTTCTTTAGTAAGATGTCCTCTGGATTTACTTCTTCGCTGCTTTTAGGCAGGGTTGGAGAGGGCTGGTATGACCTGGTTCTGGTCTCCTTTCACAAGGCAGAGACTCAGCTCCTCAACATTGTTGTACGTGCCTGGAGAATGAAGGAAGGAAAGAAAATATTTTTTTAATCTGCTTCCTTCTCAGGCAGCCAGGCTGGTTCTTCAGCAGTGATGGGCATGGAGGAACAAGGAGAGGATAGTACAACAAAGAACCCATCTCCTGCTACCTAGCAAGGCAGGCTCATCACTCAGTTTGTGTTGTACAGTCCAAAGTTATGGCTGATGTTCTAACTCTTCTTTATGTGAAAAGTTGGGGTGAAAGAACAAATTCAGAGCAAGTACTATATCACTGAAATGTCCCAGCCAGCAAATTTGCTTTAGGATCCTTAATGACTATACATAGCACATTTCTTCTTTCCTGGAGAACATTGCATAGGCAGGTGTTTGAATGGAGATGGGTATTGTCTGAGAATCAGAGTCCTTTGGCTTTCAAGGCGTCCTGAAAATAGAAGCCAGGGTGTCAGTCTCTGGGCTTCAAACTGCAGATCGTGCTGTTGTGAGATGCTGGAAAAGACATCTAAACACCTGCTCATAAGGAATTTCAACCCTTGTCAAATAGCAAGCACTCTGAGCCAGCAAAGCCTCTGACTTCATCCAGAGAGGGGAGGGGAAGAGAGGCAAAGGCAATGTTTAATTAGGAAGCTAATTTCATGACATCATTCCTCCTGGCCTTTATTCCATTAATGAAGCTGAAAGTAGGCCACAAACTACAGGGATTTATTCTTCCCTGTTGGGACCATGTTATATCTGTCTGTCTGCTTGCATGGAAAATGCAACATCATTCCCAGTTGTTAACTGATTCCATAAACATTCACCATCCATTCTGCTCTTCCTGTAGTCTCATTTATACTGCATGCCTAATGCCCTGTATAAATTGGCTTTCTCTGCATACTAATGTGGGCATCTTTTTATTATATTTTTTTATATGCCAAAGCAATGGACATTTAAAGAGTAGGTACAGCCACCTCTGAGGATTTACCTGTGGGCTAAACTCAGAGTATAAGGGCTACATCCCAAGGTACCAAGAGCACCTGAAATAGAAATGGTGAAATGGGAGAGCAAAGAATTAATGCTGGTTTTACCCGTACCGTGGGATGAATACTGAGGTCCTGATAGTTCAGTCCTTATGTGGAGGGGGAGAGGGAGAAGAGGACCCTGAAAGTTACCTGGACCCGTGCTTGGAAGAGTGCAGATTGAAACACCTCGAGACCTGGCTGCTGCTCTGACTCAGGGCTCCAGGTGTTTTATGATAAGGAACCTGTAGCTGTGCCAGTCTCCCTCTCTCCCCAGCGTCTGCTGCTCCCCACAAAGAAGGCAGTGGAGCAGAAGGCATGTCTGCTCCATGCTGCTACAGCTCACAGCCCGGGGTCCTAACGCAACATGCAACAGATGCCAGCTCTGGTTCCTGCCGGAGCGGTCCTCTGCTGAGGTGCTGGGAAAGGAGGCGGGTTCAGGTCTTCTGCCATTGCTATTGAGGCACTTAGCTGAGTTAGAGGGTACCGATGTCTGAAGTCAGCCCCGCATAAATCACCAGAGATCCTAAGTCAAGACAGCAAAGGACATGTTTTGATGACATAAGTAAATAGCTCCAATGGCGAGCTGCCACAAAAAGGGGCAGTGTCATCTCCTGCCCTTAACTGCATGTTTGTGCTCTCCCTGCTGCACCAGCACAGCATTCATCAGGCTTGAGGTGAACCAGCTCATGCGGCTGGTCTGCCTAGGCCTCATTTAGGACCCGTGTGGAGTCAGGCAAGCACTACTGCCTTCCTGAGAAAAGGGTAGGGAAAGGTATATTAACTCCTGCTGCCAGCAGAAGCTGTCCCATGGATGTGCAGTGACAGCTGAAACCCCACATCCCTTCCCCAGACCACACAGAAATCAAAGTGAAAGCTGGGAAAGTAAGCAAAGTGGGATGTGAATCCAGCATCTCAGCACTCAAAATCATGAGTTATAACTTAAAAATACAGTCCTCTTAGCTCAGGTATGCACCCACCCTCTGTGTCTGAATGGTATCAGCACACATTACATTGAGCCACTCCAAAGGCCTGCTCAGCAATCAGCTGGGTATATTCATAGATGTTAAAGCCCTGAGGACTACTGCGGTAATCTGCTTTGACCTACATAACATGGGCTGGAGAAATTCACCCAGTAATTCCTGGAGTGAAAGCAATTGTTCTTCCCAGAGTAATTCCATTCAAACTAGGACTGAGTTGAGTGTGTGTGTGTGTTTGTGTATGCTCATGTTTAGCTATGCATTATGTTGTGGCTTCTTTTAATTCTTTCTTCATCTCCCATTAGTGGCCTTTTCCTTTCTTCTGAATGCTTAAGCCCTTGAGGATTTAACAGCATTCAGAGAATGCAAAATTCAGAGCTGTGAGCATGACAACTTGAAATATCACCACAAAAATGTCTTTCATTCACCCTGGAAGACAGAACCATAATGGCATGTCATACTCCTGACCAACCACAGTGAAAAGCTGTGGTTCAAATTTCAGATCTGCACCTTCGAAACTGCTTGAATAAACATCACTGTTGTTCGGCGCTTGCCTGCTTGGAAACACCAGCTAAGACTGGAAAAGTCAGCGCTGATGCTCCCTGGCATGGGTTCCCTTTATGCAGTGAAAAGGTACTGTCCCAGTTAGTTTCTGAACAGTCAGTGCAATCGTTTTTTATCATAGGTTCTTTTATGGTTGGCATCTATGTATCAAAAGCAAGGCACTTTTCTCCATCTGTCCTGCTCTGACTGTGGGATCAGCTGTCCCACATTTGCACACAGGATGCAATCCAGTGGCCCCAGATTTGGGAAACCTCTGTGTCTTCTGAGCTGGCAGGCACCAAGGAAATGTATTTAGACTGTGATGAAAAATGTATCGGTTTGTTCAGGCTCTGACCACATAGACTGTGTGAGAGATGTTTGCAAATTATACTCGGTATTCATGTGCAAAAGGCTCTCTCCTTTGCAGGCATATATGTTGTCTTGAGAGATGATGAGCTGGGTGGGGTTATCACTTGCTGCAGGACACAGATAAAATCCCAATGGGATGGAAACCTCTAGGTAGACAGATTAGCTCCCCAGTGCCAAGGCATCTCCTTGCTTTGTCTATTCTGGGGGAAAGTCCCTTCCCTCTTTAATCCATAACATAGGGCTCTGTTGTTCTTTCTTTCACAAGGTCTAAGCTACCTTTTGGCTTACACTTACAAACAGTCCTTGATGTAGATATTGTCCTACCACTTCCTGGACTGAGTATATCCACAGGACAGTGCTGTTGCAGCTCCATTGTCTCAGGACTTTCTATGCCAGATGGAGGTGTCTGATGACTATGTGGTCCACTGAGCAGCAACTGAAGTCCCAGAGCCCGAAAGATGACATGATGTTGTGTATGGTTTCTAGTGAGGGCTTCAAGAGAAGCCGAAGAATCCTTTTTACTTGGTCCCTACCTCACACCAGCCCTGAGTAGGAGGCCCCTCCTCTTGTGTGACCCCAGGGGTGCCCTCGGCCCGTGACTGGGTGCAGAATTCAAAGGGTAACACACATGCATCTCTATCCACTCTCCCACAGCACATCCCCAACACTGAGGGTGTGCCCCCTTCCTATCCCTGACTCGAAGCTCTGCAGCAGCCTCTTCCTGCCCCATTCCTGTCTTTGGGTGAGAGCAGTGAGAACCAGGAATCCAGCATGAGCTCTTCTGCTCAGCAATGCAGGGCATTACGATGGGGTCAACCAGCCTGGCCCTTGTGTGTTGTTTTATAAACACATCCTCCAGTCACCAGGTCAGCCACATAAAGACTTCTTTCTGAAATATGGGAGCCTGACAAGTGCCTAGCAGACGGCCCGACATCCTGAATCCAGTCTCTGTGAGATTCTCCTCTCAGCAGCGCCGGCACACGCTGTTCTGATGGTGCAGTGCCAAGTGACTTCTGGGTCAGTGCTGATCTTTGGAAATAAGTCTCAGTGGGGGATTGATGACAGAGTTCTTCTGACCTGAGGGAAATCGGTAGGAGGAAGGCACCAGACGTGGAGTTGGTCTGCAGGGGAGGGGGAGAGGGAAAGGGTGGAGGGGGAGGATGGAAGATGAGTGACTTGAATATTAAATCCTCTTGAGCCAGGGAGCACAGTGAGGCAGCCGAGCCTTTAACTCTCTTCCTCATGGGCTGTTTTCCAGGGAAGGAAAACAGCTTTAATCTGCTAGAAGAATCCCAATTTGTGTTTAAAAGCATATGTTTGCGCTGGGAATCCAGCAAATGGCACTGCAGTGCTTAACTAGTAGGTCAATGCTGTGGACTGGGAATTCAGCTCTGCCTTCAGTGTGGAGAGTTTATCTACACAGATTTATGCTGTCATGGCAGTAACGAGGAGCAGCATTTGCACAGGGAAGGCCTGGAGGATGCTGGCTCTCCTTAAGGCTTACCCAGACCTGTACCTAGCTCTGAAAGCTGATGGGGTTTTGGGGAACTGCTTTGCCCCTTGCTGCTTTTACTGGGGAACTGCTCTTGCCCAAAATGAGGGACTTCTGCCTGGCCTGAGGACACTGGCTAGATTCACCTCTAACGTTACAGAGCTGGCGGTCAAACAGGCAAAAGGGAAGCAGCCCAATGGCAATATTAGCAGCTGTACCCTCAGGCAGGAGCTTACTCTCCCTCTTCCTAAAATTACTGAGGGTATGTAGATTAAAGTCTCAGGGGTCTTTTTGCTACGACAGATCTGGATCTTGCACAGTTTGTTGCTGAAGACCCGTGGTGTCCTCAGGAGCGAATAGCGCACAACGGCTTCTGGAATAGGACCCTGTGTGCATATGCTATAGGTGAACAAATGTAATCGTGGTGCGCAGAGCAAATTCATCTTTCATCCCACTGCTGCTTCCCTGCCCCTGACATGGTCTTTAAAGAATTGCCCTCTTTCCTACAAACAAAAGCAATTCTTTACCCCAGTTTGGATCTGAATGGCTCTACAAATGATTTCTCCAAATGGAGAAACAAGAAACAGAACGGCTTAATCTAAGGCGTGAATTATGTTAGGCCAACCAACAACACAACCTCCATGTTGACCATATTGCTTATTTTCAACTAGGCTCATTTTAGTATAGTCACTTAGGGACAGCTTCATTTGTGATTATGAGCAATGTTTACATAGGATATTTTTAACAGCAGGCAGAAGTTAGTTTTTTAAAAACCTCAAAGAATATGAATTATATCATTGCGTCTTTACCCTTGAAAGAAAAATCTGAAGTTATGCTTCTCCCCATATCCTGTGTAAGAACACAGTACAACACCATATGCAGAAACACAGTAAAACAGTAACTCTTCATTACTCCTCTACTTTCCATATTATCCTTAACTTTGTGCTATAATACCATCCTTTATATTTCAAAGTGTGGGTATAGAAGCAGATTCTCAGCATTTCCATAAAAATTGTACAGGCAGGTACAATCTGCTGCAGGCAAGACAAGGAATAGGTTGTTCTCTCATTCTTTATCTGATTTGCCCAGTTACTTCTCTGCATAAGATGAGGCAAGGCAGGAGTTTCCTTCACCTCTTATAGTAAGGAGCAAGAGTGCATTGCCTAAATAAGTTTGTGGCCATCTCTAGCTTTTCCCCTCTTGAACACTCTCTGAGTAGGTGCTGGGGAAGACCTCTGGGGGAAACATCATTCTCTGGCATGAGAGAGATTTTCATTGTGCTCAGTTGCTTCAGCAAAGGCAAAAACCACAACATCAGAGATGGAGTTAGATGTTATGTCTGAAGTCTAAAGTGATGCTGTTGCATCTCTCTTGACAAGACCTCTCTGCAGAGGTCAGAGCAGTTGTGTTACTTTGGGATACTTGGAAGCCAAAATTCTAGCTTAGGCTTCAAGTAACTGATGAGTTCACATCTAGCATACTAAATCTCGTTAACAGCATGGTGGGTTTTAAAAAGTCCAGACCAAGTCCCATGATATCATGGGGATATATTAGTTGACAGCCAAGGAGAGAGTATTAATCCCAAGGCTTGAAGGCCTGGTGGTGCCTACTCTGAAACTTATTAATCACATTTGGAGTTACTTGTGTTCAGCGTTAGGAAAGGTGCACTGAGACCTAATCAGCTTCTTCTTGCTCCATCCCATAATGGGAGAACAAGGAATGACTTGGTGAAATTAATGGCTGGTAAATTTAGAATAAATAAAAAGAACCACTATGCTGTGTGCCAGTCCCCTGTGGGATTTACAGCCACGGTAGGTCATCAAGACAAATACTGTGGCTGTATTATTAAAACAGGCTAGATAATTTTATTACCATTAATAACGTTTACAGTTATGTAAGCTGAGATAATGAGGCTAATCAAATCTCATGCTTCAGGGCGTAAACTGATTGCCTGCAGGGGTCAGGAAGAAGTTTCTTTTTCCCCAAATGCAGCACTGAACAATTGGCTAAGTGTGGTGTGCAGGGGGATTGCCTTTGCTGGGACACTGGCACATCGGCTGCCACTGGAGTGGGTGACTAAGCCCAGTGTCATGGCAGTCTCACAATCCATACCTTGCTGCCATCTGCTCTTCCTCTGTGTGCTCTTGCTGCCTTGCTTGCTGACCCTGTCTCTTCCCCTCCTTCCCTGAGCATCCTCTATGTCCTCACCCTGTGCCCCAGGTTCCTGCCACTGCCTCCGCCTCCCTCTTTCCATGCTATCAGCACTTTCCCACTTTCTGCGTCACCCACAGCTTGCACCCAAGCCTCTCTTCTGAGACCTGCTGTAAGTTCCAACATGCTGGCTGGGAGCCCAGGCTAATAAGCCTGGCTGAATTTGTCTGAGTCTATCTGAAGCTGACCCTTCATGGAGCAAGAAAATGTGTTTGTGTGGGGTCTGGTGTTCATGGCACAGGTTGTGAACCCATGATATTTCCTGCAGTTTGTTTTCAGCTTTATTTTAATGACTTAGTGCATTGCCGGGTAACATTCAGCATCCTCTGCTGAAAACTTTTTTGTAAACAACCTCATGAAAGTGAGGGCATATTCTCTGAATGTCCAGCAAACAATATTTCTTTCTTGGTGTGTAGAGAGACTCTGAGAAGAAAGGGGAGGTGACAAGTAGACAGGGAAGTGCTTTTGGATGTCTCTTCTGAGGAACAGGTGAAAATAACAGTGATGTCATTGTTATTTGGGGCAAGATAAGGAAAGGAGAAACGAGAAGAAAGTGGCATCTAAGTCACATGCAGTGTTTTGGATCTGCAGTGATTACTCATGCAGATATCTGGGCTGGTGTCTGACAGGCAGATCAATGAGCTTTGGGCTTGCAGAACTGAAAGCAGATAAGATCAAACTCCAGGTGAAGAGGTTTGAAGTCTTTGCTGCACTGTTATCAATTTTGCCAAAGCAGCTTGGTGCCTCATAGCCCCAGGAGCAGCTTTTCCTTCCCTGTTGCAGGCAGAGAGGGTCGTGATGGACTCAAGGGCTAGGGCTGGCTGTGGCCATGGCCCAACACCATGAGTAGTTATCAGGCCCATCTTCTCACAAATTCAGTGACAGTCACTTGGTCCTCTGATTTCCACTTTAAATGTATAAACAGGTTGGATGAGAGCTTGAAAGACTGCTAGCAAAGGACTTTTATAAAGTATATTTCCTCCTGTTGCCTGAGTTGAGATAACTCCAGGGCATACACAGAGCTGTGAGCAGAGCTGATGCACACTCGCTCTTCTCAGCCAGAACCACAATGATACATTTCCTTCCTTAAACATCCTTCCTAATTAATTCAATTTGGTGGGGAAGCCACCCAATGCTAAATCCCCCACTCAGACTTTGCCCCTGAAAGTGCATGAGAGATGACAGTGAAAAGCACATTTTTCTCCTCAGCCATGGACATTCCCCCTCAACTCAAGGATTCGTATTCACCTGAAACAAACTGGGAAGCTGCCAGGCTTCGTCGAACCCTGTCCTTGACGTAGCAGAAACCTGTCGTGTGCACTTTGAAAGGGTCTCTAATATAGGAACAACACGGGGGTGACCTCATCACTGAGCAAGTGTCTTACTGAACCTTATTTATTAATGTAGACAGATGCAGAATGCACCTTCCAATACTCCTTTCTAGCTGAATGCACTGAAAATTACTAGTGCTTTATGTAACTCCATTGGGGGCCACTGAGATTTCAGTTTTGCAATTAGATGCTTTAATATGTATGAATAAAAATATATTACGTAGATGAATTCTTTTCCCCCTCCTCCTCTTTAGTTAATCTTTGTTCCCTTAGATTTCTCTTGCTTACCTGACTCCACTGCTTCCATAGCACGCTGCCCTTGTGTCTGGGCTCACCTGGGTTGTGTACCTCCCTGGAGTGGTACTGCCAGTCCCCAGAAATGTGAATTCACAGAATCATTTTCTGGCACTGGAGATGTGAGACACCTTCTTCTGAAAGGGAGTGATAGTCCTAGGCATTTTTACGACTCACCGGATAGCATGCTTTTCTTATTTCTGTCCAGAAGTATCCTTGGGATAGATATTGTCCTGACAGCTGGTATACCTTGGAAGATTTTGTAGAAGATCACCCTGTGAGAAAAAACTATTTAGATTTTGTATCTGAAGTTTCCCAATTAACAGAGATATGAGGTTCAGTCTTGATGCAGTGGGGCTAATTCTTAAATATTTTAAAACTAAGTGTGCTTGGAAGAATCCTTGATTTAAATTGATGGTCCCCTTTCACACGTAAAATGGTGGATACAGGATTTTGTACACTAAAAACTGGGCTGAAAAGCAGCAGGGTTTCCTTTAGAATTAGGAATTGAAAGTGAGATGAAGGGGAAAGTTATCCTTTCTTAATAAAAAAGAAAAAAAAGTTGTTTCATAGAGCTAGGGTAGACTAGAGACTTACCATCAGCAGCAGTAGGGTGTAATTGCCCCACTGCAATCCCTAGGTAGGCAGGCTAAACTGCTCTTCACAACAGTGGTGTTTACTCCAATTTTCAGCTCCACTGGTGCAAATACACTAGAGGTTGCAGTGTTACAGCTATCCTGGTGGCTGGTGAACAGAAAACTTTCCTCCTTCTGTCCTCCCCAGGACAGAAAATTTTCTTCACATCCAACCATAGTGTAAGCTCTTTTTCTTACAAAACTATCTTTTAAGAAGTTCACTGGAAGATTAAGTACCTCCTTCTGCTCCCGCCCTCTTCTCTTTATATTTTTATCACTCTGGATGGCCCAACCTTTCCCTCTTAAAGCTGTGCTCGGTGGTAATATAAAACCCAGACAAAAGCACAGAAGCACGGAAGACAGCAGCCAAGTTAGAATTTAGGTTGCGTCCTCTGAGCTCTTTCTCAGAATACTGCAGGCTTAATTTGTTGTTTGAGCATCTCCCATATTTATAATAATACCCTCTATTAAAAACATGCCGTTAGCCATAATTTCCTGTGTGATTTACATATTTATTATTTTTATTTTTATATATATACAGAGGGTGATTTTGTCTCTCAGAATCTACTGCTCTCCGATGGCTGTGGTTGTTGCATTATTATTTTTTTCCATCCGTTACTGAGTGATTAGAAACAGATTGTGATTTTTTTCATTGCTACTTTTTTTAATAGGGTGGCCTGGCTAAAGATGTGTAGAGTGGAAATGGGTGCAATGCAGTAAACCTGGAATCAACGCAAGGAACCCAGAAGGTCTGCTAGGTTCTTGCCTCATTAAGAACTCCATATCTGCTCACTGACTAACCTTGCAAATGAGTTCACGCTCAGTAAAGGAAATTGATTACTTTCCATTGCAATTAACATCTGGTCCTGGGTCAGATCATTAGGATAATTTGTTATAGAAAAAACTAAAGAAGCTAGCTACAGGGTAATAAAGTTTCTTCTGGACCCAATTAAAGATGCATTCTCTGGTTATTTTGCAGGACATCAGCCATCTCTTGGGGGTATTACTAGGGAGAAGGAAGGAGTGGACAATAGGTGGTGGAATGCCATATATGAGAAAGAGATATCAGGGGAATCATTTACTCCTGCCTCTAGGAAATGCACATTCTCAGCTCCCATTTGCAGTCTGAGTTTCAGAAATGATGTATGACATCTATTTGGTGAGGAATGCAGGGCTGAAGGGTTAGCAGGAACTGTGAATCTCTAGGGATTCTGTTCAGAGCAGGCTATGTTCCAGTTTCGGACAGGTTCGCAGATAAAAAAAAAAAAAAATTCTCTTTGAATTTCACATCCCTGTTTACTCTGAGACTCATAAAGATGTCAGGTTTCACCAGCAAAGTTTTCCCAATTTGAAATGAAACTCTGAATCTTGCCCAAGAACTAATAAATGGTTTGTTTGGATCTGAGACCAACCTTTTTTTATCAAACTCAGAAGGCTCTAAACATACAGGAGCCAAATTTCAGCCCCATGTGTTGATCAGGGAAAAAAGAAAAAAAAACAACACCTAACAAACCTAGTTTTCATTCATTTTCTTGCAACAACAGGTTTGCATGGCTCTAGGGAAAACATTTTAGGAACTGTGCTGCAGTTAGAAATAGAAACAATGCTGTTCATATTCCTAGCAACAAATGCTTTTGTAACAGACCTGTTGGTGTCTGTGATTTTGTGGTGTGTTTTACACTTCTTTCTCCAGCCACTTAGAATTTCATGGTGACAGTGAGACTCAAAAAATAGGTCTACCTGTGGCACAAACACTACCCCCTACCTCTGAGTTCAAGGAGAATCTTCATGAGCAGTACAGTGGCTAATAACATTATTCTAATTATATATCCAAAACTGGGCAGTGGCACGTCAGAGCTGGACAGGAACTGTTTCTTCCCATTGAAGAAGAGTTTGTAAAATTGCTTTTTATACCATGTTTTCTGTTCCAGATGTGATGGAAAGTAAAACTGGGAAAAATGTGGCAAATAAACATTTTAGAAAATCAGATTATATGAGGTGAATATATTTTAAGATCATTTTTTAAACTGTTTAATTTGCTTTTTACCTTACTATGTTTATTAGTCCTTTAGGTATGAACTGCAATTTCAGAGAAAAAAGTAATTTTCTACTGACATTTACCCAACACTTCTTGTCTGAAATTATTGAATCATGTTTATTTTGAAATTATAAAACTATGTTTTATTATTTTGTTGTTCATTTTTATCCTTTCCAATTTTCTTTGACTGAGAGATTTTCTTTTTTAGCAGAATTTTCTCACAAGTATTTTCAATTATTTCTGACCAACAAAACCCCCAAAATTGATGGGAGGAAAAATCAGATCATCAGTCTAATAATTACCCGATGAGAGAATACAATGTTGATGTATAAAGCCGTGTTATATGCCACTATTTTTATTTACTTAGTTATGATAAGAAATAAGCAAACTCTCAACCATAAAATAAGAACCAATCTTCAAATTCCTTCTGAAAATTTAAGCCAGATATCACTGATGGTGACAATAGTTTGGGTTGATCTCACTGCAGCACAGAGCCCAGCTGAGTGCTTAGATAGGACACAAGTGATGCACAAACTTCATGATGGCTCTTTGCAGGAGATGTAAATATCAGACTCCGATGGCTTCAAAGCATCTTGCTGATAATTCATAAGGTTACAGATCTATAAACCTGCTGTTCCTCATGCACCTTTGCCACAGCTATCCATGTTAATGGAATAGGAAATGAAGTATATGTTTTTCTAGTAATGGATAAATGTCACAAGGTCTAGGGATTTTTAATTCTTATTAGAAAAGACTACTCTACTTGTGAAAAGCCCTTCCAACTCGGGAGGAGTTTAGATCTAGATTCACTGAACTCTATAGCTGGTACCTGTTTTTCTCATGGGTTGGATCTCAGATTTCAAAGCTTCTGAAAGCTGGAAGAGGCTTGCATTTTTAAGATCTGGCTCTGGAACTCAATATTACAGTCTGACATCAGCTACTGTCATGATTACCTTATATTTCATATATTGTGTTAAGATCAGCCTAAGCCTGTGGTCATTCATGATAAGAGTCCAATCTCAGCACAGTGAAATAGTTTAATACTAGAAGTAGTTTTCAAGGACATCATATGTTCAATCTATTCCTTTAAAGAAATTGTGACATTGGGGCAGGTGGCAGCCAGACTATCTAGGCTGGGATTCATTTGAGCAAACATAGACAACACATGGTATAACCACCTATAACTCTAAACAACCTCTGTGGTCCATGGAGAAGAGTTAACACTTTCAAGATGATTCTCATACTAAAGCAGACATCTAAAAGGTGGCACCCTTCCCAGCCTGGAAGGTGCCTGTTTTCCTCCATTGCCTCTAAAGGAAGTCTAATGCCACGAGCACAGAAGAAAAAGTTTAGATATGGTAAAAGGGTCAAGTTGAATGCAATCCCAAAAGAGTAGTCTGCCTAGAATATGCATATCTTCATCTGAACAAGTGACCCAAGGTTGTTTTTAGAGTCAGTGGGTAGGTAGACAGGACAGTTACTGAAGTTCAGGCCACAGCTCATCTCACCCCAAAGTGGACACTCACATAGCATTGTGTGAACAGAATGAAGAGATTTCCACTGATTACAGGAGGAGCCTAGATGTCTACCTTCCAGATACCCAAAATTAAGTGACAGGAATCCTACCCAAGGTAATTACCCTTGGCTAATTTCAGTGGAAAGTGAGCTCGGTTACATTTAAATGAGCGGGTGAAGTTTCTGTCTCAGAGGGATTTGAACATGGGTGGGCTAAGGAGGCTTGTAAATGAGCTTAGAACAGTTTTATCACTATCTTGCTAATTCCTCAATAAATAAAATTAATGAGTTCTGTTGTCATCCACATCGCCACTGAAGAGGATTCAGACAATTCTATCTCTGGAACAGCACTAGGACTCTTGCTCCTCATCTACTTTCTGATGATATTTTCTTTTAAAGAAAAGTCCATTTAATATGTTCCTCCCCAAAAAGTATATGCAATTAATTCTTATCAAGGGCAACAGCTGATTTGTAAGATTACTTCTAAATTGGTAATTAATTAACCTATTACCCAAGGAGGGAGGGGTGCCCTGATTGTCAAGAGGTTAGAGCTGATAAGTGATGAATGCTTGGATTATATCAGGACCTTGGCTCCCTTCTCTGATCGGTTTGGATGTTACCTAACCATGCATTATATTTGAACATGAATCACAGCTCCTCAGTCTTTACATTTCCTAAGCCAAAGCCTGACACACAGAACTATGGGTAGATCTCATTTATTATTGCTTAATTAAAGTCTCAATGCACAAAGAGACGCCTCTTGCTTCACTTTAGCTAGCCAGCAAGATTGTAATTGTACTGATGTCGAGGCCAGCTTTCTAAGTAGCTATTGGAAGTCACAGTGAGGAAAATCTGAGTTATTCTTTAGGGAATTCTACACAACAAAAGTTACATTCATAATTTTTAATTAAGATTTTTTTTTTTCCATTGGGCTGCACCATTGATTCCTTCTCATTCTTCTCATGTTTCCAAGCTGAAGCAGTACAAGTGGCAAGGAACAATTAGTTCTTTTTTCTTGTTTTCCTTTTTTCTGACTAAACAAAAATATTTTTTAAAATGTTTTGATTGACCCAAATGATATCTTTTAGCCCTGCTACCACAACAACTGTATCTTCCCAAACACAATAAGTATTTCAATTTACCTGTGATATATCCTTACAGTTTTCAGATCTAAATGTTTTAGGTACTGCATTAGAAAGCTGTTCATGATAAAAAATTTCAAAATGGCAGGTTTACGTGACTCAACCATAAAAAAACTGCAAAAAAAAGTTCCAATTCTTCTGTTTCATTGTCTACCTTTTTAGTTAAAATAATTTTCCCCAGGCGAAGTAGGTTCAAAGGAGTATTGGTGTATCTAGACTCCCATTGCTCTCTGAAAGAAATTCCACAGGCCTGCAAGGTGACAGACAAGTATAAGGATGAAAATGATCAAACTGCATTTTTTTGGCAGAATCTTTCTCCTCTAAGATGATGTAAAAGCTAGCTAATACATGACCCATGCTTAGGGGAGTGTGCCAGAGCTGAGAGTTGGAAGTGAAAAAAAAATATTTTTGACTTAACAAACTCAACCTGGAAACATTATGAGAGAGAGAAAATAAAATATGGAAACCCCAGATGGCATTTTATACAGAGTCACTTTCCTGACTCTGAGTGTGTTTTAGGGAATTGTCCTGTACTCTGGGATGTCGTAAATCCAGCTTGATATAGTGCTGCACTGCTCAGTTGCTGTCTGAAAACTTGCATCCTTGGCTTTTGTTTGTTTGGGGCTTGGGGTTTGGTTTTGTTTTCCACCATAAAGAAATAGGAGCATTTTGTGTGTGAGACGGGAAGAGTGCGGGCAGGAAGCATCCTCTTCTTGCTTCCCCAACTCTGCTACACTCCCCAATAAATGAGATGTCTCTGTAATGTGCAAATAATGAGAGGCCAATTATGCCTGAGAAGAAGGGCAGGGGATAGGGGTCTGATGAATAGTAAGCAAGACTGACTTACATGGAAATGAAGCTGAAAGCTTCTTTCAGCTTTGGAAGTTATTCGCTAATGCTGCCGAGTGTGGCCAGCCATCCCTGTGCCAGGCATCATACAGCAGTGCCATGGGAGGCCGGCTCTGCTCAGCCAGGCAGACCAAGCGGGGAGGAGAGGTACTTGTTCCCTGGAAGCACAAGTGGAGAGCAGCATCACGATCCTAGCAGCTTCTGGCATTACCCTGCTGTCTGTCCCTGATGGCTGCATTTTAGTTTAGCAGATACTGTGAGCAAACTTACTGCCTGGGGTGTGAACCTGTCCACAATTCAGGAAACTTCTGGGGAAAAGGTGGATATTTCCCATGTCCTTGAGCTTATCAGTTTTTTATCCTGCTCCCTACCACAGAGAAGGCTTTCACTAGCTATTAACAATTCTTCAACCCTCCAAAGCCTTTTCCTCACGTTTAAAATCGTAGAAATGTGCTTCTTTCTATGTGTGGATATGTACATATGAGTGGATGAATATGGATGTATACACAGTTACAGCTCCATACTTTTGTACGTACAAATATATATAAATGTTTTGAGAGAAAACAACTTAGTTTGATTTCTTTTTGCTGCCCAAAGAAGAATATGCAGGTAAAAATAAATAAATTGATGTAGTGCTTGAAAGAAAAGGTGGAAGCTCTCTATGAGACACTGCAGTGCTTAATCTTGAGCTGAGACATGAAACAGGAGTCCTAGTGAATGCCTAATAAAAGTAATAATAATAATAGAAGGGAAATTAATTAATTATGTGGAGAGGAAACATTGCCTCTTATCTTTAAAAGTTATGACAGCTGTATCCACAGCATTGCAGAGGTCTCCCCAAGGCACAGAAGTGTCTCTGAAAAGGTGAGTCCCTGTCCTGCCTCTCAGGGTGCAAACGGTCTTAGCCTTGCACCCCCCTGCGCTAATTTGCAAATCCTAGAGGATATGCTCCCAGTTTTCACCAGCCTCTCTCCTATCCAAACAGGGCCTGTGGCCCTGTGTGCTTCCTGTTGAACCAAGTGCCATAAAACAACCCAACACCAGCTGTGTTGGCAGATTTTAAAGGCATGCTTCGCAGGACAGTGCACTGGAAGTGTAAGCATACCTTTTAATGTTTGTTTTGTTTTTTTTTTAATTTTAAAAATTCAACCATCTTATTTCCCCCACAAATGCACAAGGATTTTTATTATTATTATTTAACAAGCCAATAATCAGTGGAAGTCTAAAACTTATGAGCATTCCCACATTCAAGAAACTACTGTGTACCCTGAAACTAATGAATATCTTGTAACTCTGTGATTTCAAAGTACTGCTAACAATAACCCATGTAGCTTGGAGATAGCAGCAGCTGCTGGTACCATATTAGAGCTTGGATCTCTGCTTCTTTGATCAAATCCAGTAGCAAAAAGGTATGCCAAACTTGTAACATGAGCTCAGCCTACAATAACAAACTGCCTTGTGCATGGAGTGGCAGAAAGGTTCGTCTACACTGGGAAACTGGGAAGGCAGGGAAAGCTGGACTGGGAATTAAAGGGAATGCTGGTGTATTCAAAAAATTACATTTTTTTTCTGAACTGCTTTTTATGTGAGCCAGCAGAGGCCAGTAGCCCACAGGTGAAAAAACATTGCCCAGCTTGCTCTGGAAAGACTTTCCTGTGCAGACAAGCCCTAAGAAAAAGGTGTTTTCAGTTTCTGATAACATATCTGCAATATCAAACCACTGCACTTCTTCCTGTAACTAAAACTTAGCAAAGCTAATATAATAACCAAGGGCCTCTAAAAACTGCACAATGACAAATGATTACTCGCCTGTGTGCAAGTGACGTTGTAATTAAAAAAAACATTTCTGTTTGAAGGATTTTTTTTAAAGTTGCCACACATTCAAAGTGTGTGGCACACACGCACACACAGAGTTTATGCCACACATAAAAATCCTTTCAGCTCTTCTAAAAGCAAGCTACCATAACACAGGAGGACAACAACATTTGGTTTCCAAGCACGACTGCCCAGTGTTCCCCAGTAGTACACAGCACACTGACCTAGTACCCTCATTTAGTTTTAGTCAAAATATTGAGCTTTTAGCAAACCTGGTGTACTTAAAATGTGCCCATGGTTGCCAACATGCTGTCTGGTTTATTTTCTGAAATTTGGGATAACTAACTTGATGTTCGTAATGTTGAGTAGCCATTAATTCTCATTTCTTTCAGCTATTCCTCAACTCCAGCTTATGAGTTCTTCAATAAAAATCTCCCAAAGTTACCTTGGCGACTCATACGTTTGCCAAGCTGACAGATTTATGACAGTTACATATATAAATATTTATATGCTGCGGCAATGCAATTTTTAAAGGCAGATATACACACTCTCACCGAGACTTTCAAACAAGGCAAAACGCACTCGCACAATGTGACATAACCATATACAAGTCAGTGTGTATCAATACGTGCCTGAATACATGGATACGCATGCTAATGATCATACAGACTTTCTGACAGTCGTGTAGCCTTCGTACTCACAGGCAGCACTCAAAGACTTTTCAGCAAGTCAGAACATGCTAACATATGTGTAGCTGTAATATGCATCCATATGTTCTTCAGACACCAGAATAAAACTTCCTACCCCCTGCGCATTGCTGGACAAGGCAGCATGGGAACACACGTCCCACAGGAACTGCATACAGTTATATTTAATATTTTAAATACTTAAATCTGACTTTTACGTGCTGGCACATTTGTTATTTCAAAAGAAAGCTGGATATAGGACATCAAAGAATCTCCTACTCAATGAACCCAAATTCAGCTGTATAAACATGACCATAAGGATACACAGCCCTTTCTCTTGTAACGATTATAGCAGAATTATCATTGGAAATAATTCTTTTTATTTTTTCCCTGTCACACACTCATGCAACTTCCTTCTCTTTAGACCTGATTGAACCTCTTTGTGTTGCATTGCCCTAGGCTGGTGACCAGAGCAAATCCTTAGCCTATAAATTCTGGTGATGAGTTCAGCTGTTTTATTGTCTGGCAGAATAGATGGAGATGATACAAAGTCCAAAGGAGAAAAAGAGGAGGGAGCTAAATAGAGGGGAGTCATTTATATGTAAACGACAGCAATTTATAGGAGAAGCCAGGGATCTTTTATTTTTTTAAGGCTGAGGGCTTGCATTATCAGCATCGCATTAAACCAAAAAATACTCTGAAGGTACCATTTTACTAGGTCCATCTTCCCTTTCTTTGTCTGAAAGTCTAAATATAAAATCATTTCCCCCCCCCTCCCCGCTTCTATTGCTTTAAAAATAGAACTAAGATGGAGTCTTCCTCCTCCTCTGCTTTTGATGGGGAAATCTCAGTGGTTGTTAGATTTTGCTTATACATTAATAAAACATTACAGGGAAGTAGTAGGAGAGAGACCAAAAATCTTTCATTTGACAACAAAATGCCTTTCTGTTCTGCTCTTTTGACTTGAATTCACTGCTGCTTCATCTAATCCCCAAAACTTTGGCTTAGTGTGGAATGTGCAATAAAGAGAGAGGTCATATATGTGCATATACACAGGTTATGTGCTCTGTCTCCCAGTCCCTTGCATGCACTATGGGTGAAGTGATGTGACGAAGGATTCAGGAGAGCCTGTCCTCATATCAGGTCTCATCTTGCCACATCTATCATGTCTAGGTAGCTGTGGACAATAGAGCAACAAAAGTTGGCAGGTTCCTAATTAAAATCCCATCCCTGGAGCTTTTTCCCCGTGTTCATGGCAGACTTGAGACTTTGAGCAATATCTGTCAGGGTGGGCTCTGATTTTGTGTGTTTTAAAGTCAGATGCTTGAGGTGAAAGGAACAGAATATAAACCACTGCAGAGTAAAGACAATATAAGTTTCTGAGAAAGCAACAGGAATCTGAGCTCACAGAGAAATCAGGACAACCGGTGGCTTTATTCTAGAAGTGTCAAATTGGGCATTCAAAACTGCAACCTCTTTGCAGAACAAAACCTGGAAAGCTAACTCCTTGGCCTCACCTTCCCATCTGCAATCTCAAAAGCAGACTTCTGAAAGGCACTTATCTACCATGCCTTTCATTCTGTAAGCACAAGGAGTGCTGGTCAAATGTGCTACTTGCTATCTTGTCTACTGACAAGAGGCAAAGAGCCATGGCAGTCTGACTGTAAGTTCAGTTACCTGGTTAATACTCAACCTAAGCCAAATCACACAGGGTAAGAGCTGGGCAGTGCTGACATTAAATATTGGTGCCATTTCATTCTCACCTGCATGTATCTTTCTAGATATTACAGCACTTCCAAACATCATGGGCAAAACTATTGTTGCCAGATAATAAGAAATTTTCTGATATTTTTAGCTAGCTTTTCTTTTTTTGTTTTTTTTTTTTTTTTTTAGCATCCAGGCCTTCATGTATGCAGTCAATTCCTTACTCTCAGTCTTTTGAAGGTCTGAGATTCATTTATCAGTCTTCCAACTTGTTTCCCAGTTCTGTAGCCACAGCTTGCCTTAGCATCTGCTCCAAATCGCTTTAATCCTAAGGAATAGCTTCAATAGACATGGTTTGTACACTCTGTCCAGACATCTAAGTAAGCTCTCTAGTTTTCCTTCCTTATCTGTATAACACTGGAAAGTATAACGCTATCTCTTCTTTCACATTTCCCTTCTCTTTTTTTATTTAAGGGAAGCCACATTCATCACATGTCTTTTCCATTACTGCAGTATTATACAGCATGTGTGTATATATATGCATATATATGGTCACAGATTTACAGTTCAGCTACTAACTTTTCCTGACTTCATGGCAAAGAATAGCTTTAAAAGCTTATTTCTACTTCATATTAAATATGAAGCATCAATAAGGCTACAAGCCTTACCAGAGTGTTCAAATCTAGGATCAGGGCCATGTTTGAATGGTTTGTTGGAAGTCATCTTTAGGAATGTTCCCGTCTTAAATCACTTTCTAGGAATTAAAAATGATCCTGTACTGTAAGTGCCCATTGTGCTTTTGAGGTTTGGAAATTAAGGAAGTACAATAAATTTGCTGAATGGGGTCTACTGTTTCTTGTCTTATTTTCTTCAGGGTAGTGAATCTTAAAATATACTGCCATGTTTGCTGAATCTGTTTGTGTGTGTGTGTGTATAGCCATTTTGAAGCAGGAACAGAAGTACAGAGAATCCTTTAGGAATTTACTGTAAGTCAGTAATGGATTTTGCTTGTTTTCAGGCCTGGTTTTAAAACGTCTTGTAAAAAAATAATATCCCCAATGCATATTGTGCAGGAATTAATGTGGAACTAGAGCAAAATTATTCTGCCTCTTATGCATTAAAAAATCCCAGTAACACTAGGTTCAAAAGATTGCAAAAATGTGTTTCTCCCTCCTTCTCTCTCTCTAATATTTTAGCAACTTAGTATAATTCTTCATTATTGTGGCTTTTAATATATAGGAAAGGGGACCTTGAACATAGAATAAGTGCTTCTACTATAGCTGCAAGATATGTGATCTGCAAAGCATAATATTACGTAAGTCTGATAAGCAGAATGGTGTTAAGCCATTAGCCAAAGCAGGTTTTGTAACGACAGGGGTTTAACTCAGTGGTGTATAAAGAGTTTAGCGCCATCATCCATATAAGGAAAAACCATAGATAAACCCCAACTTTGTAGCTAGACAAGATTTTCACCTTTAAAGGCTTTAATTTCTCCCCTTTTGTCATGGCATGGTTGCATTAAGAAAATAAGCATTTCATACTTACAGAAAAGACATTTATCAAAGGATTGAAACTATATAAAAACCATCTTTATATTATATATATGTGTTAAGGAAGTGACCTGCTCTAAGCTGGTGCTGCTTCAAGTGGTGCCTGGACTAGATGACCCCTATCCAGCTTCTGTCATTTTTCAGCCCTGAGGGCTGAGTTGTACTATTTTAAGGACTCCTGGACTGAACTCAGAGATCATTCCACTGTTTCTGAGCACAGCCTAAGCTTGCAGTGACCTACCAGGGTATGTCCAGCTGAAGATCCAGGGATATGATCTGGATATGATTTTTTGGAAAATCCTTCCACTCACTGGGTTTTGTTGCTGGCCTTGGTCTCAGGAGATCTAGGCTTTATCTTTGTTCGGTTACTGATTTACTGTGAGACCCCGTGGAAGGTGCTTCCTCTTCTCTGCTTTACTTTCTTCATCCATAGAAAAGGGCCTGTCTGAGCCTAGCTTTGAGATAAACTGAGGAACATTGTAGGGCATTATTATACAAGGTCTAGTGAGTACCTCTCAAGATTTACTTTTACTAGAATGGGTCAAGACTTGTCAAAATAGGGCTTTGGTGACCAACAAGACCCACAGAAGAGGATCCCCCTTCTATATCAGTTGATCTCCTGTTTTATTCATACAGACATAATTCATTTCCTAGCAATATTGTAACTGAGTTAAACAAACACAGCAGCCACTTTATGATTCTGTGGGAGATGGTGTTTAGAGTGGGAGGATGACTAGGGGAAATAAGATTAAGTGAGGAAAAAAATTAGACTGAACATCAGGAGGAACACTTTTCCCATGTTAAGGTTTGATAGGCTGTGATTGCGATTTCATAATGCAAGGAAAGTAGTGGGGGGTTCATGGTGTCTTTGAACGACATATCAGCAAATATGTTTTTGTTTCTCTTTACTGGACTTCCAAGTACATAGTGATCTGGTCTGGCTTGGATTACATAGTCTAATTAAAACAAACCCTGATTTAATGGGCTTAGATACACAGAACATTTAGGTACACAAATGCTGGTGTAAGCTTTGCCTACAGTTGCATTAATTTGCATGCCCAGTTACAAGAGTTCTGCGTAGAAATTGGTTAATTGCACCAATTGAATCGCTGATTGGGCATAATACCCTGCACAATAGCCTGATTTGCATACACATTGATGCAAACTTACATGTATAGTTATGTGTGCAACGGTGCTCATATTTTGTATATATAAGAGTGCATGTAAATTGCTCGAAAATCTGTCCCAGTAGGTCTCTTCCATCTCTACTTTAGATCGTTCTGTTTGCTAAGTAATAGATCATCTCACTCTGATACTAAAATGCATCAGCTCAGAGACTGAATATCAATTAAATGAGTAAATAAAATGCTGCCAAAGGTGTATTTTTGTCTTTTACCTAAAAAATTCCTTTTTTGTAGCTATCATAACTAAAATTCTGGACTGTTTTAGGGCCCTTTTCTGGCTGCAAATGGCAGCTTGTTCTTTCAGCAATTCTCTTATTTATTAGCCCCTTTTCACACAGATTTGTTTATTAAACTATAAGCTTGATTGAATTCCATATAAGGCACGTCCATGTTATTCCCACTAAATTCCATAGGATATGGGTTTAATTGAGGTCAAGGCCGCAGAGTATTGGGAGCTATCGAACTGGTGATATACACCTCAAGACTAGAATCTGGTTTGAGGCAGTTATATTGTCCAGTAAGCAAGTTCCAAACTGCAGTCTCCAAAGGAAGTCAATATTATTTTTCGTGAAGCAGCAAAAACATCTCAGTTTATCTTCGCTTTGATTTTGTTTTAAGTAGGGCAACTGAGTCACAAAATGCAAAGATCACCTAGAATACTATTAACTAACCCAGATCTCCTCCTGGTGANTTTAAAGTTTTTTCAGGCTGCCAGAGTGGATCGATAGGATCAGCAGGAGTTGGACCCAATGGACTTACTGCAGTAAAATGAGATTGCAGTCCTTATGAGTAGAATGATCTTATTTAAGGGTCCTGATGCTCTTACAAGGGAAACACTAATCTGAACTTTGAAATACAAAACTCTCTGCAGAACATCTTTCAAGCAATGAGTGTCCCAGAGTAGCTAAAAATGTCACACTTCAGGTGAACGAAATATCAGCTGCCTTAAGATGGGGACAGTGAGAAAGTGGAGCATCATTAACAGATTAAGCATAAATTGGCTCTCAGGACCTCCAGATGTAGTCCCATTATTGTAGGGAAAAACAGAAATTCAAGTGCGATTTGAAGGAAAACCATGAGACAAAAAGTAATAGAAACTCTGCTGTTCAGAGAACAAGAGCCAAAGTGAGAAAGGCTCCCTTGTCAGTAACAAAAACCAGTTAGTGCCTGATAAATAGAGAAGTGAAAAAAGGGAGGGAGTAAACTGGGGCCCAGACCTTGGCACATACTTAAAGCAAGAAAAGCTCTTTAAATAAAATGCTGAGATACAGTGGGAAAAGAGCATCTGAGTAAGAGTGGTATCACCAAAAAAGGAAAGGAGATGCCACCATTTTCTTTTCATTACATTTTATGTATCTAAGGCAGGAAACACCACCTCCCACCAGAGTTTGTTATGCTCCCTGTCATGAAAAACAAATCTACTCCAGCACCAGTCCCCTGTCCTATAAAAAGTCAACTCCTACCACCCAAGTGCATGTCTTTGAATAATGAATCCTGAGAGGAGCTGAGAAAGAATGCATAGCAAAGCCTACCTAGCTTTCCCAGATGCCAGGCTGCCAAGTTCAGATTTAGTCAAGAGTTTTGAGATGCTCAGGTAAAGAAATAAGAAGTGGAAAGCTTCATTATTATTGCTTGTTGTGGCTAGATGTACAGAGAACTAGTCAGCTAGCAGCAGAAAACTGACAGCTTTTCAAATCCCCTCTAAAAAGTTGAAGGTGCTTTGCAGGATATTTTTGTTCATTCCAGTGTTGTCTTCTCTGTTTCTCTGTGTGTTTTGCTATTTCCACTTTGGCTGGTGCTGTAGTAATAAGAATGATTATTCTTGAAGGTCAAACCTTTGAATAATGGCAAAGTAGTGGAAAGAATATTTCCATCAAGAAAACAGGGGAAAAGGAAATACCTTCATCTCCCAAGATAATGCCACACATGATGAATGCATCTTGTGATCACATTAAAGTGTTTAACTCATGTAAAATTACAAAGGCATGAAAATGAGCAGGATTTCTTTTGAAGTCAAGACAGCTGACATCATCTTGGTGGTCATTTCTCAAGGAGGTAACTCTGGGCTTATTAATAATGAAACTGAGAACTGGGAGGGAGGGTTCTTTTGTATTTTTGTGTCGGTTTTTTTTTTAAATTTTGTAGGAGAAAAAACCTAAGTCACTTGGAGTATAGAGTATTCTGGCATCTAGAAACACTGGCAACCCTTGAAACAGTCCTAGAATTCCTATCTGCTCAAAGAAAATATTAGAATCATAGAATCATTAAGTTTGTAAAAGACCTCTGAGATGATCTAGTCCAACCGTTAACCCAACAACACCATGACTACTAAACCAT
>VZTL01065026.1:0-14640 GCA_013400535.1 Scopus umbretta | reverse complement strand
CCCCCCCCTTTTTTATAGATTCCTAGAAGTTTCCCAGCAGAATTGTAGATCCCTTTAAAGCCGGATTTACTTCAGTTTGCTTTTCTTGGTGGTATCTGTGAGTCCGGGGAAAGGTAGTCTGGCTGGGAAATAAGCTTTCAGGAAAGGGCGTGTGTGGTTTTTGAGTGTCCTCAGATTTGATGAAGAGGAGAAACTCACCAGAAAGATGTTTTCTTCTAGTTCCACAGGAAACTAATGTAAACTCTCAACTTTGCACTTTTTACATTAAAATTTGAGGCAACTAATCATAAGCAAAATTTATAAACGCTCGGAGGATTTTAAGGGCGAGCTTGCTCTCTGTGGAAATAAAGAACAGAGATAGGCTTTTGTTGGTCTGGTGGAAATGGATTATTGTCCTGGGTGCAGCGGTACGATCTAAACCACAAAAGTTCTGCTGTGCTTGCTAATCATCATTAAGGCCACACGCTGCTGTCACAGGCTCCCAAACTTAACAGGAGCAGAATTTGGGCAGAATTTGTCCCTCCAACTTTTAAATCTAAGCTTAGGCATTGGCGTCACATCAGTTCATCTTCACAGTGATTAACGATAAAGTTCATTACTGAAATTGCTGATTTCCAAATGTGAGGTGCTTTCTAGTGCTTCCTTTGCAGCACGTTTCTCTGGCGTTCATGTACTAATGGCACAGTTCTCCAGAGCACTGCAACAGAATTGCAGCAAGGCATTCACTTCTCCAAGGCAGATGTCATGAAAAGCAGAAATCACACATCCACTGGAAGAAAAATAAGAAGTCATAGTACTGGGTGCTTCTTAAATAAGGTCTTTAAAAAAAATTCTGTTCTTTATTTAAGGATTTTTTTTTTCAAACTATTGCTGACCTCAGCCCCCAAACTACTCCTTGGTCTTCTAGCATTTGATTGCGTTTGTCTCCTTCTCAGGGGGACTCACATGCCTCTTGCATGAGAAAGGTAGGCCCAGGAACATTTTGAAGGAGGCAGGGGATCTTTTTCTTGTGATGTTCTGAGTAGCATTCAACAGAGAGCAGACACTCATGCAAGACAGCCAAGAGCTTGGCATAGCTTGGTGACTTAAAAATGACAACTGGAAATTAAGAAATGTCATAACTTGAAGAATCTGCCCAGCAAAGGGATAAAATACACACCATTTGCAGCTATTTGAGGTGATCTGGTAGCATTTGCACTCAGTACAGAAAAAAATAAACTCAAAATAAGCTCCTTTACTTAACCGTATCCTTGCCCATCCTACCTGTTGCCTTATGGTAGACTTCAGCATTGAAATCTCCGAGCTGTGTGAAATACTGTTAAAAGATGCTTTAACATTGCAACATTAGGCCAAATAAAGGACTTTAAGAGATAATTCTGGCTAAGAGGAACATCTCTGCTATGACAGAAGAAGAAGCATAGATGAACGTGACCAACCTCTTGACAACTCTGGTCTCACTCAAATGCCAGCCCGTGAGGGAAGCCGAAACTCCCTGTCTAGACCCCCTCACTCCTCAGTCCTTCCACCAAAGTCGCTAGAGTGATATCTTTGCTGGCATCAACCCAAGACCTATCAACTCATTTCAGAGCGTAACAGAGGCTAGCTGCCCTGAAAAAGCCACTAGTCTTATTCCTTATTAAGATGGGCAAATTAAGTCCAAGATTCTTCTCATTCCATTCCTTTCTGCTAAGTGCCCTCATTCCTGCTTTAATATGCTAAAAAGTTACTGCTGGGAGGAGGAAAACGCATTAAAATTGAGAGCTGACACCTCTCATCTCAAGTGAGGACACTAGTGGGGGGTTTTAGGGTTTCAGTTGCTGGAGTCCCGTTACTCCCGGAGAGCTACGTCTGACAAGAAAAAAGGTTTTGAGCTTTCCAACTTTTACTGAAAAAGTAAAAAGAACCACCCAATTTCAGAAAGTCACTATTTAAACAGTCAGCCTTCCTTATTTTTATCTCCTAGTGGTTTTTAATCCAGCCTTATACTTTGGGGAATTTCTGGCCTCATGGGAGAGGATGCAGTTTGTTTGCCATCATACAGCAGCTCAAGCCCCTCTTTTTATTCGAAGTATCTTTCTACTTTTGCTTTCCAGAAAATGAAATGTACATCCACTTCTTGCAAGAATGAGAGCAATGTTAGAAGTGTTAAGTGTGACTGCAGGAGCTATTTCCAGTCTCTACAGCATTTACTGCATGTGCTGAGCAGTACATTGAGGAGACTGTGAAATGCTAATGATCTCCAGACTGCTAGAGATACAGTCCTAAATAGAAGGAAAAAATCACTTTGAAAGATTTTTTTGCCCATTCCATCTCCAGAAACCATACAAAACTTTTACACCTCCCTTTGGCTAAAGCTTTGCGAGTCACACTTGAAAAACTGAAAAGGAAAAACAGATGGGGGTGGGGGGAGTGGATAGAGATGATCCGACAGAGCTAAAATATCTATTAGTGGTAAATTCCACCATCTCCTCCCCCTCCCAAAAAAAATGGACTGCATGGGTCAGATTCCGCCCGCAAACCGAGAACCAGCTCCAACCACATTCACTCAGACAGCCCTTTTTATTCTCTTGCTTGTCTAACTGGCTGCTAGGCAACCTGAGCAGCATTGCTGCTCGTATGCATTAAGTATTAACTATTATTTCATTCCTTCCCCCCTTTCTACAGAAAGGCAGCAACCTCGATTCATAACAGACGGATCTCTTCCAAAAAGCAAATGCTGTCTAAACTAAGCTGGAAACAGAGTTAAAGTCGCATAAGGGTTGAATATACCCAGTTTAGCTATAGGATGCTCTTGATGCAGGCACTATGGGATGCATAGGATTTCCAGCACCCAGCAGTAGCCACCTACCCCAAGCACCCTCATCAGGGGCTGAAGCCCTCATTTTTGGTACACCAGGAGATGCAGCTACTCTGAGCCAACCTCTGGAGGTAACTGCCTCTGCGCTGCCTATGCAAGGAGTCCAAAATCCTGGTTTCAGTTTAGTGCCCGGAGTGAAGCGATGCAGACATCCCCATTGCTCCTGCTGCATCCAGCCCTTGATCGGCGAGAGGATTCCCTTTGGAGGTGGTAACTCTCCTGTGATAATAAAGTCCCAATTTTGCCAGGACAGGTCACAAAGCTGTAAAGCAGGGGAGACGGACAGCAGAAAGGACGCAATTGCCCTGCCCAAGGGAAGCTAAGGTCGAATTTGAGAGTACACAGTGTGCAAGGCTTTCTGCTCTCCTCCTCCCTGTTCTGCAAGTAGCATCCCTGTCTTTGCCAAAGGCGACTCTTCCAGCAATTTCAGTAGACACTTCACCCGAAGAAACTAAAATCAAAATTGGGACAGGACAAAAGAAAGCAGCAGCTGCTGGTGTTTAGAAACGGCAAGGATACTTCAGCTCAGCAAAGAAATTCAGTGACATATTCAGCTCCCCTTGAGAGCCTGGTCCCAAACTTTGGAGACACTCCTGTATCCAAAGTAATTACCAGAACGACCCCTTACAACAGAGGAGGAAGGTGCTGCTAAGGGCAATAAGGCCTCAGGACAAGAAATTTTTCACCTGCAGGAAGACTCCAAAGTCAGGAGAAGGAAGCGGCTGCACACTGCTGCCCTGGGAGGAAGGGCTGCAGAGCCCAGCACTCTTCCAGCCCAGTGACATTTTTAAGTAATTACAAAACCTTAAGATCCATTATAATGTTAATTTGCTGACTAGTTGTTGTGGTGAAGTGTAATTAGATGTTGTGTAGCTACGATGCAGACTGGAAGGAATGCTAAGAATGCCTCCACTTGCAAACTGAGCAACAGCGGGAAGACCAGGAGCAGAGAGGAGCATCCACACACCTCTAGAGCCTGGGAAGGAGTCCAGAGACAGGGCAGGTCCTGGAATCAGAGGGTCCTGGTATCAGACCCTCTCTTCAGATGCAGAAGGCTCCACTGCAACCAGAACACAAGCTGCCAAGCAATGGCAATGTTCAGCCAAGACACCAGCTAGCAATGAGAAGGTCAGGCATGCTTTGCTTTACATCCTTACACACTCCTCCTCTACGTGTGCATCGGATCAGGGGCTAGAAGGGTACCACTCTGTATCACACCTCACACTGCCATGTTGCAAACAAAGAAATTAGTATTTGCCTCAACTGGGAGCATCCTATTGATTTATCTCACCACCTTAATTCAAGTTTTCATGCTAAATGTTTTCTCCAATACAGGCCAGCCAGAAAATGTTTGTGTTTCAAATTATGAGACATTTTCTGGGTTGGGGCTGCACTCGTAAGAACAATAGTGGGCTACAGCTGAGAACAACAAAACCTTTTAAAAGTAAAACAAATCTCTTTATACACAATGACTCTGCCCATTTCACAATTAAGAGAAGCGATAATCGGGAGGGGGCGGGTGGTTGGGTTTTTTGATGGTGTTTTTTTTCTTTGTTTAACGATAATCTCACAGCACATTTGGAACCAGGATCAGACATCATTTCATTTCTGAAACATACCTATTAAAAGGTATGACTGCCAGATTTGATATAAATTTTCCTCCACAAAATAAACTGATTAAATGAAAACTAAATTGAAGTCTCTAAAGCTTTGTAGCAGTAAACTTCATATAGCAGTTTTGTAATTTGCAGGTGGAAATACAGAAGAGTACTCATTTGCAGTCTAATGCAAGTACCTAGTTACTCTGCAAAATATTTTTAAGCTATCAATAGTATCTAAATTATTCACGGATGGAAAAAACAAATCCATCTCCTCTAGAAAGGAAAGCCATCAGCTGCTGAGAACAAAGTAACTACCCTCCTAAGGCCAAATAATCAGCAAAGCAAATGGTAGTAGAATAAGTGCAGCACCATTAGCAAAGAGAAAAGTTTTCTAGGAAAGCTCTTGCAGTCAAGAATTATTCTGTAACAGAGCACACTTTATATGGTAACAGCATTTTACAAAGCAGCAGAAAAGGCAGAGTGAGAAGCAATGTCCTAAGCATCACCATCTTCTCCTGGGTGACTGCAGGGGACAGTAAATTGACCTGACAAATAAAGTGAGTGACTGCAAGGCTCAGTGGTTGGGACACCTGCTTATTCTTTTTTTAATAGATATTTCAAATGGCAACAGCCTGCCATGCTTGTTCGCTCAGGCAGAGTTGAAATGGTGAGAGACCCCTCCAGATGGGGCGGAGGGTCTCTCCTGTGCCACTCCATCCCCAGAACGGCACGCACTGTGGTCTCGGGCTCAGCTCACCACGAGATCCTGCACACTCTCAGTCCCTCGTCAGTCAGAGTTGCACAGATTTTCAGTCTTAAGTCATATGAATGAGATGGTGGTGCATGGCGAGGAATCAGACCTCTTCTGCCAGGTTCCTGGAAGAAGGTGGAACTCCCTCAGCCCCAGATGTTTGCAAATTCCCACAAAGAGCCTAATTAACAGTACAAGGATTAACAAAACTTGTTATTGTTATAAGCAAGGTCAACCTCCCTCACAGTCACTACAGCTGACTTGAGACTTTTCTATCAAAGCTGCAAAAACCAGGAACAGCTATTTTCTATCTGGAACAGCTCAGGGGATGCGAGGGTGTTGTCTGAGCTCTCGCACCTGGACACCCCTGCCTCCAGGAGCACCAGTTGAATACCGCTGTTTTAAGCATCCTCCAGAATTGCCTGAAGCATCGACCCATTCTGTCTTTTTTGCAAAAAGCATAGTGCAAGAAACACTGAATTGCTCTTGAACCTTCAGCAGCAACTTTTCCCCCTTATTCTGCTGCAAAGAACAATGAAGATTTGTCATTATATGAAGCAGAGGGAGATCAGTCGGAGACATTAAGAGCCAAGACCCTGCTCCTCTGTGTGGGCTGTGAAGCTTTCAATGGATTTTTTCCGTAAGAGAGATTGCATGGGTGGCTTGATTAAATCACCTCAAACTGATTCTCCTGTCTGAGCTGTGCAGAAACGTCAGAGGAATCAGTCAGCATTCGTATCTTCCAGTGGTATTTGGAATTCACTTTTTTTTTTCTTTTTAAATTATGAATTGTTTAGCTATCAACCCATTACTGCTTTCTCTTAATTTTCCTTTCAGACTGAATTCCATAAACCTGTCTAAAAAGAAAGCCAGAAGACACATACTAACATTAATCTCCCCATCCCGTGCTGCTATTTGCAGCATTCTTCCCCAAATACACAAAGAAGGAAAAAAAGACATTTATGAAAGGGAGAGAGACAGGTCAAGGAGTATTAATTATGGATGGTTTTGGCACTGTCAAATGAAACATCAGTTTATTCTGTTACTTGAAGTATTGGGACTGGGGTTTCTACAACATCCATACTTGACCCTTTCCTACTCCCTGACTCATAGGCCTCTCATGGGCTATGATGTGTAGGTATTTATGAGCCAAACGTGCTTCAAACAACTTGAAGCATTTTAGAAAAAGCTTCCAATACCTCTGGAGAGCCTCAGTTCAACAGGTAGCCAAGTAAAGACCATTGCACTGCCAATTTTAAAGGCAGAATCATTTGTTCTCTTAAAAAACAGTTAACCTTTTCAGTGGCTCCTTCATTCACCGAGAAAAGATTCAGGTGGGGAATAGAGGGAAGAGTTTCTTCAGTGCAACCAGATGGAATTCCAAATCCAGACAGTTTAGTCAGGGAGCTAAGACGAAAACGTCAAAACATGCTTTCCATTAGCATAATAACAGAAAACACAACTGGTTTAAAATACTACCTACAAACAACTACTGTTCTGCTAACGGAACCTTTGCCAATACAAGTGATTTTATAACCATAGTTAGTTTAAACCAACAGCAACAGAGTTGTAAGTCAGCAATGTGGTATTTTACTCCTAAATATTTGCTTGGGATGCTACTTGACATCAGACTTCAGTCAAAATAAACTTTAGCAAATGATATGTTAAATGATCCCATCTGCCTGTTTCAAAGGCAAAAACATAGATTTTGTTAATCCTGATATCCAGTTCAGTCTTCCAGAACAGAAGGGTCAACTTCTGTTCTTATTTAACACGTTGTAAATCAAAACTGAATGGGCTTAAATTCAGTGGTATAGGTCAGAGAAGTACATACAATCAAGACATTAACAGCAGTTTTTAAAAATCAAGTATGACATGGATTTCCTTAGTGGAGAAGTTCTACTTTCTGCAGATGGAGGGAAAAAAGAAAACACCATCAGCTTCTGTGCATCTGTACTTACGTCGCTCAGGCAAAAAGCACTCCAGTAGAAATAATGCACATTGTTCAGCTGAGCCGTCACATAAGATGTTTTTTTTCTCCTACAATCACTATATGCCAAAAAAGTCAGCCAGCTCACCCTCTAACACTGACACAAAGCTACAGAGGGATCTTTCAAAGATACAAGTCAAGAAATGGACTCAAAGAGTTACTACAAGCAGTTTGTATTACGTTCACAAGAGATGTCATCTGTGGGAAAGAGGCTGTCACAGCAATGATGCCAGAAGCCATTTGCAAAGAGGGAAAAAATCCAGAAATTTAAAAAATTGTGTTTGCAGCCTTGATTTCCAGTTCCGTCAGTATGTGCACAAGTGTGTCCATGGGAGAACATTGTTTGTGCTTCTGCAGTAGGAAAACACCCACTGTTGTTAACAAACTCATAAAATGGCATCAGACAGAGATTAGTTTACCTTCCAAAACAGATTTTCAACACGCTGTTGTCTCAAAGCAATGACACAGTCAACTTGCTGTACCCAGCTGAGTGTGAATTCTGTGGGGTGGAGAGTGGGGCAGACTCTTGAAATTAAAATCCTGTTACTACATTGTTGGACTGTATTATCGCATACCTTCTTTAAGTAATCAGCATAAGCTACTGCTGATTTGGGGGAAAATCATACTTCCTAGGAACAGACAGTAGCTCAACCCTTAACTTCCTGATGCAAGAAAATTAGTAAAATTTTCATAAACCTGATAGAGAAAAAGGTATGACAATTATTGCATAGAGGCCACAGGCTATCAGTTCTTACCAACTTTCAATTCACTATTAGCCTAGGATGGCTATAAGCCAGAAGTGTAAATTGGAAATTAATGCATAGATGATTTACTTTTCTCCAGCAGAAATACTGCGTAATGTTCTGGCTAATCATGTAATTCAACCCTCATATATGAAGAAAGCAGTTAGAAATCAGGAAATGCATTCAAAATGCTCACTGTGGAACATTTTGTTGTCCAACATCAGAATATAAATTCAACCAAGTAGCTGCCAAAATGAAAGCTATCACAAAAATTCCTTAATGATAGACTAAGAAGAGACTCATCACCAAAGTATTAAGTAATTCTTCAGGGAACATGAATAAGAATTGCAATGTATGATGTATTAATTTAGTTATTTGGTGGCATTTAAGAAAAAAGCTTGAGTTTTAAGGACATGAGGTTAGCATACAGCTGGAAAAATTCAATCCACGACATAAATTGTCTCTTGAAATGTGCAAAGAGAAGGAGTGTCACTGAAACTACCCTGTTTTTCCCATCAGGTGCTGCAAACAGAGCAACATGGAACAACAGAGTTTAGCTTGTCTACAGCTCATCTTCCCAAACATTTTTGTTCCAAAATTCACTTTTTGAGAGCACTCTACATGTGTGTTCACTTGGATCGTAAAACAGCCTGAAGAATGATATTGGAGTCACTTGAGCAAGAAATCCCCCACTCACTCTTTTCCTCCAAAGCATTTCTCTAATTAAATACCTTCTCCAGGGGTTGGCTGGTTGTCTTACCTCTCTCAGTTTTTCAGGACCAAAACATGGCTCTGAGCATGGTTTCTGCATCTTCACAGCTAGCACCCTGCAAGACTGCCAGCCCTCTGAAGAAGAAAGAGCAAACTGGGGGGGGAAGAAAACCCGCCGAGTAGGTGCTTCTCCCGGAGGACCATTCCCACGCACATCCAGGGGAGCAATGAGAAGGCAGCAACTGCATCGAGTGCTTCCCATAAGAGGACACAGAGCAGCCAGAGCGGTGCAGCACGCATCCCGTTCTCAGTGTCCAGAGGGTAAAAGGCAAGGGTCTCCACACAAAAGTATTCTGAGAGAGCACGAAGCAGAGCAATAATCATAGAATCATTTAGGCTGGAAAAGAGCTTTAATAATGACACCATCCAAAAAAAATGCATATGTGATTTTGATCAGCAAGTAAAGCAGCAATCACTTGAGGATTTTGAAGCACCTTATGAATATTAATCCTTACAAGTCTACCCATCTCAACTTTCTGGCTCCTGGAAAAAAAGGCAGATGCTGAATTTTTCCCAAATGGAAATGAAAGCACAGAACAAATAAAGCAGGGTTTCCCAAACAGACTGAGAAGTACCAATAGATGTAGATTCTGGATCAGGAAAAGATGGGACTTGCTAGATCAGAGACTAATTTATGCCTCAGAGCACAGTCCCGCAGGAGAGTCTAAGGTGGCACGGCAATGCCAGCAAGGACTGGGTCCAGAGGCAAAGAAGGTGCATCAGAAATGTGGAATAAACAACCTTCAGCATGGTATACTCTTGGAACTGCACTCTATCATAATATGTGTATATATATATATGTATACAGGTATATTTTTATATATATATGTGTATGTATATACAAAAAAATATACATGTATCTCCACATACACAGATATAGATATAGCCCTAGGGCCTGCATAAACACAAAAAGAGATTTTATTGTGACAGACACACCCTCAGATGATTTGATATTAAAATGTCTCCTCTCAGTCCCCATCCAGGAAATAATGATTAGTGCTTTTTACAAATGCGATAGGAATACAAAGCTTGCAGGGTACCTGTGGAGCTAAAGACAAAGTACCTATAGGTACTTTGTACCTATAGGGCAACAGTAGGGGACTTAAAAACTCCTGAGCATTACAGTAAAGGCAGACCATATTTTCATGAGTGATTGCATCCATGAAAAAGATGCAGAAAAGTAGCCGGTGCACAGTTTGTATTTAGGAGAGACTTACCCTGCAATCCCTACCCAGCTCAGCTGTAATCCACCATGAAAATAGATACAGTGGAATAAACAGAAAGGCGCTGCCTGGCCCATACTTGTGTATGCTCTGTCCTCATGCCGTGTGAAGAATCAGAATACTGACTCCCAAAAATCAACTCTAAAAATTAGGCGTTTGTAGTTTGTTTATTGAGCACCAACAGGATAGCTCACACGTCATGCATCTCCTCTGTGATGGCACAGGAAGGTGCTCTCCGTGAACTGATCTCTAAAAGGGTTACATATCTGAAACAGCCTAAAGAGCCTTTATTTGAAGGCACGTCAGGCTCTTCCCTAGTAACGAAAGGCTGTGGCGACAGCCCTTCCCAACAGTACGGAGATGACGCAGCAGCAGCTGATGAGGCACCACACTGGAATGTCTTGGATGGGGACTGCAGAGGAGGTTTCTGTGACGGATAAAACACGTTGCCAGCACAAAATAATTACCCCCCCATCTTTGTCGTAAGACAAGCTTTGCTCTGCCTGTCCCGTGAAACCACTGTGAGCACTTTGGGGCACAGACCGGCCCCCACTGCACTGCTGTACCCCACCCAGGATAATCAGGGTATGTTGGGGCATCCCGGCACTGTAACAGCTCCAACATTCATGGTTTTCAACTGATATTAGACAATAAGGCTGAAAGAAGTTACTTCTATTCAGTGCCTCTACCTCAAGAAGGATTAAATAATGAACTGACTCAAAATTTCAGTAGCCAGGTAAACCTCAAGGAGCACACAGTTCATATTAAACATTACAGAAATGCTGACTGCATTGTTTTTTAATCTAAAAACAAGTTGGATTGTTTGTTTGGTGGTTGGTTTGGGGTTTTTTTTGAAGATTTTTAAGTTCTGAGCAGCATCGAGATTGGGAAGAATGAAAACATGGAAAACAACAGTGGTAAGAATCAAAATGCACTTTTGCTGCTCCGGTATAATTTGAAATATGAATTATCTGGCTTACAACTCCTTATACAGTTATCTCTAATGGTTGCAGCATACAAGACAATAGTCTTGAAATTTAAAATAACTCCATTTATTAGCATAGCAAGCAGCAGTTGTAACCATCTCAGTGTTTCCTGCCTGCCAGTGGTTCCTATCTGGTGACTATTATCTGATCACGGTACTGGGAGCAATCTTATGGAAACTACCAGAATAAATGCTCTTCCTGAAGGAAAACATTGACACCAACAGATCTTTAGGCTGAGCCACGGGTAGGAATAGCCTTTGCTCTTGCAACGCCCAGCTCAAGGCGCAGTGCTGCAGGTGAATGTAACAGAGTGGGCGCCTAAAACATGAAGGGTGAATTTTGTATGTATGGTTTGGGGGAAGGTAATTTAATATAGAAAAACCTGCATTATGAGTTCAAACAGCCGCGGAGGACAAGTAGCCCGCAGGCAAGCCTCAGTTTCTTCAAGGGTTTTAGGCCCTTGGGTGCGGGATATTTCACTTTCAAGGGTGCAATTCTTCTGAACAATGGCACACATCCATCATATTAAGAAGAATAAATATTTGCTTGGAAGAAGGAAGCTCTGAAGATTAGGTTGGTGACCAGAAGCCGTTATTTCTCTTATTATCTGTACCTATTAAAGAAAAACTTCCTCCCATGATTGGTCATTTATGATCATGAATATTTGACAAAATCTGCATTTCATCTTCTTTTGGGGGGAAGGGGTGAGCAGTTAAACAGCACATAAGATATTTTGTTTAAATGGAAGGACTGAAGACAGATTAGACAGAACTAGTCCATGTGCACTTATTCACGTATACCCCCACATTTCACAGCCCAGAGATGGATTTCAAGTTGTTATTTTGACTGTACCATCCCAGACAGCTTGGGGGAGGAGAAAGAAAGAGGGAGATATCCTTGCACAGACCAGTGAGGTGGCACCACTGACAGCGTACCCACAACACACTGAGAGGCTGGCCTTATCTCAGAACTTGCTTCCTCCCAGCTTTCTGCAAGCTTCATCTTATCAGAGGCTATGCACAAAATCTCTTCACTGCCCAAACAAGAACACAGTCTGGGTAAGAGAAAATACGAGACTTCTGCCTGCTTGCCAGAAAGGCCCTAGATCTGGCTGAACCAACTGGAATATCCAGCTCTGTGCAGAATCCGGCTGTCAGCCTCATTTCCCATGAGCGTTCTCTAGCTGCCTGGAGATGGGCCATTTGTCCACCTAATCACACGCATCTCCAGATGCCTCCTTTTGCTTCCTTTCTCCAGCAGTAGCCTTGGTTGCAGTGGACTGGAAAGGTTTGGCCGAGCAGTGAAGAGCAGGCACGCTCGCCCGCGGGAGGCAGCAATACACCACTTGGTAAGGACAGGCTGCCTTCTCCACCCTTCCCAGCAAAGCCCTGCTTTGTCCAGATGGAGACTCAGATCTGTCCTCGGACACGGGTGAAACCTTCTGCCACCATGGCCATGGGGCGATGGGGAGAGGAATGCCATATGCCTGTGCCTTGTTAACCAGTCCCACAGCCTCGTTCACACACTGAGTAGAGGATGCTTAAGACTAGTAGAGGAGATGGCCTCAAGTTGTGCCAGGGGAGGTTTAGATTGGATATTAGGGAAAATGTCTTTCCTGAAAGAGGGGTGAAGCATTGGAATAAGCTGCCCAGGGAGGTGGTGGCGTCCCCATCCCTGGAGATGTTCAGAAAACATGTAGATGTGGCACTTCAGGACATGGTTTAGTAGGTATGGTGGGGTTGAGTTGACGGTTGGACTAGATGATCTCAGAGGTCTTTTCCAACCTTAATGATTCTATGACTAGTGAAATTGGTCATACTGAGATCAGACAGTTCCTCAGCCTGGTACCCACCATTCACACACACAGCTAACGAAGCACACGAAACAGCTGACCCCCTCTGCCCAAAGCTGGCTATCTGTGGACTGACATGCGACATCAGAATTTTCTTTACACTCCCAATTATGCTTATAAACATGCAGATTTAACTTCCTCCTAAAATGCTGCCTTATCTAGCACAGGTAGGGGTATTACCTGTTAGCATGACATTCTTTTTTCTAAAACCCACTAAACTCCCAGCACCCCAGATAGCCTCCACCAGGGATGAGAAGAAATAGAATAACTAATACAACTCCCAAAAGAAGGTGAATGTTTGATCAGCTGTGTTTTAAGCCAGAAATTATCCAGAATAGTTCCAGGGTTGTCATGGTGGCAATGGGATCTTAAGCTGATACTAAAGAATAGGCTCACAATGACTAACTAGGTGGCAGCTAAGGAAATTGCTTATTATGCTTACGTTGTTTGCTTATAATCATCCCACCCGCGCCTTTTCCTTTCTCTCTTCTTCCCCTGATGTTTCTTGTACTCTCAGCTCGTGACATCTCCAAAAGAAGGAGCATCCTTAGTTGTGGGCTTAGTTCAGTGGGGCCCTCTGCCTTGCCTTAACCTTGAAGAACCACCAACCACATAATCCCAGACAAACTCCTGAATAACTGGTGCATCACTGCATAGATTCAGCATTGATTCCATCCTAGCGCTTCCAAATGAGTTGGGCACTTACAAAACTCAGCTATGGAGGCAGAACCATCTTTCTTCACACCCAGATTCACTCATGCCATGTGGACTTTACAAGGATTCACTACTCGTCCATAACATGGCTGCCAAGGAGATGCACACATGTTTGCAGCACATGTCTGCTGGTGCGTACGAGCCTGGGTTCAGTTCCTGATGGGAAAAGCAAAAAGCAAAATGCGTACTCCAAAGCTGTATGGGAGAAAAGTAAATCCAGCCATGAATCTTTTCTGTAGAAGGGATGGGGAAAATATAATTTCACGTGCAAACATCTCCAGGAGCCACTTGGTGGCTAAGAGAGGAGGGAGCAGGACTGCAGGCAGGTCTCCTGCTGCTCCTACATGCTCCCTGCCCCAAACCCTGGAGCTTGCTGCCAGGTACCACAGTACAACCCACATCCCTTCCTATGAGGGAGCTGAGCAGGCAATGTTTTGGAAACCCTGACCCACACGGTGAAATTTCTTGTAGCAGAACATCGTCAGCTGGCAAGGGCGCGGGAGGGAAACACACCCCTTGGGCACCGTGTCGCTCCAGTAGCACAATTCACAGCATAGGTGCAGCAAGCAACAGAAAACTGCTTTCATCAGCACGGCTTGGGCTGCCCCAAGAGATGCGACAGGACAACTCCTGAAGAGCAGGTGCTGATCTCCATGGAGAGACGCTGCTACGCACATCTTGGAGAGGGTGGCATTCACAGAAGACCTCCTGCCTCCTGTTTTTGCTTTGTTTCTGGTTGTGTTGTGCATTTTCTTTGCAAGGACTACAGACTTCGTAAAAATTAGAGATGCCCTGAGGAAGTCTGAGCATGAAGTCACTCTGCCACACAAGGCAGGGATGTGTCTCAAACTGCTGGTCTTCATCATAGCATACATGCAGGTACCTGCTGTGTCCTCATACGCATTCGGACATGCCCACACATAAAGCCAGAGAAGAACCACCTCAAATGGAAAAAAATGATTTGTGGAGACTGGATGGTCATAATATGCATCGATGAACTAAATGATGCAGCAGTGAGGAATATCACTGCAGTCAATGCAATTATTTCTTCTGTCAGCTTCTTGCTAGAGACATCGAGGATTTCCTTCAGCAGAGTATTGATTTGTGACAGGAAAACAAAGAATACGATTTTTTTTCTTTTACATTTGATTT